>JBBPJZ010000538.1:0-17959 GCA_038089015.1 Chalciporus aff. trinitensis | reverse complement strand
CCGTGCGTACGCGCAAGATCTGGGAGGACACAATGTCCTGCCACTGGACTAACTCAGTATTTGCAGACCCCCGTCTCTTCCCCGCAAACCTGTGTCACTATTAATGGACTCCAATAATTTGATTTTAGGCGAGTAGAAGCACCAACGCGCCATTACCATCACATCACCAACTTGGGAGTGCCCAAAACCCAGACCCTACTTCCACCATTTCTGATGGTCGAACGTTGCTTCGCTTAACGTCATGAATTTACACTCAACGTAAAACCTTTTCATACTCGGGAGACTGGATTCATTAACGTCATGAGACGTGGCCACTGGCAGGTTCTACAACACAAACGCGGCACCAAGCAAAGCACCAGCTGAAGCGAAGAGGGTACCAAACACGCTCTCGAAAGAGAAGGGGATGGGAGGACCCATAGCAGCGTTAGAGGTTGTCGGGGAAAGTGCGCCCGAAGACGTGCCCGTAGAACCAGATGGTGCGGAAGTAGAGCCAGGGCTAGATGTTACGGGGGTGGGTGAAGAACCGGATGGCACAGGGGAGAGAGCACTAGATCCAGTTGGGGCTGGAGCACTACTGCCAGAGGCGACTGAAGCGACAGGCCCCTTTAGAAATAGAACCACCACAAAAGATCGAGAGACGTACACCCAGCACACTCTTGGGACTGGAGCTGAGCCGCAGTAGTAACATCCTGAGAGGTGCAGTTGGCTTGGAGGCACGAGAGGGCAGCATTCTGAAAGGTGGAAGAAGTGCAGACACACGCCAGGTCAGTGCTGTCAAGAACAGTCAACAAGAAAACTGGCAAGGAGACAGGGTCGAACGTACAAACTCGAACAATTGCCCTGAGGGGCCGCTTGGGTCAGACAACCGAGGATGCAGTTGTCAAGACCCGCAGGAAGGGAAGACTGCGAAGCCGGGGCAGTTGCAGTAGTGGTGGGACGACCACTCCCGCTCGACTGAGCCTGGGCAGCGACGATGCAGGCAGCAATGATTACGAAGGTTTTGGTGTGTGCGAACATGTTGCAAAGTCGTAAGATCGATGGAAATGAGGAACAACCACCACTTGGGTTCGATGTAATGTCTTGCTCAAGTTTATAAGGCCTACATAAAGCGTGGGAGAACCCTAAATCACATAATGCAATGAATCGTGGACCGGCGAACAACCCCCGACAAAGAGAAGGAAAGTAGCATCCGCAGCAAAACCGGCAGGCATGACTGAGCCAACACCGTGGAAAGTCCGAATTATGTAGGATTTAGCACGGGCTTAAAGAGTTTAGATCTGAGAACTCACAATGAAAACAATTGCTCCTACAGCCAGCTACAAAGACTCGACGAGTAACTCGTACCTACCCCTGTTCCCCGTTTCCCAACAGTCTGGAGTAATTCGGAGCGTCACACGAAGTTTCCGCCGCTCGAATGCACATTCGTTCCATAACACGATAAGAGCACGTACTTCTTCAAGCACGCTTCTCGCGAACGCAGAGTCATAGACAGAACCAAAGACTCGCGGAGGGAATACGCGGTGAATGAGCAGCGATGTGACCGGGAAAGAGCAGCGAACGGCACCGAGTCCCCGTACTGAGAGACGGGCGGCGATCGCTAGATCTTCCAAAAACCTCCGCCAATCACCTCGACTGATACCATGGCCCTCCAAAAGGTCCTGAGGGTAGAGTAGGTCAAATCCATCCGTTAGCCTGTCGCTGACAGATGTTATTCGAAATGGCGGGAAATCGTGTGATTTGATGCGCATGGGAGATGGTGTCGAGAAGCAGCACGGTGGTGGATCCAGGGGCCGTCTACCAGACAAAGAGGATGAGGATGACTCGGACGAGAGATCCTCAAATGCTGGCTGCCACGGTGGAGGATCGCCGAGTAGGAGCAATTCCGATGAAGCTCCAAGAACATCCGCCGGTGCTTGGTCGGCTGTATGGTCTGGTAGCAAGAACCTGACCCGAGGTTGTACGGTGTTTTGCGACATGTTTAGCTGCAGCACCAGCCTTGTGGTGAGGCATATCAGGTCTGAAATATGAATCAAGTAGCGATTAGTTGGACGGTTACTACTGTGGTAAACATATACTGTACATACCTTTGAGATCGTGGTGGTGCAGGGACAAGGTCAAGTCTGGCACGTGCCAGTACTACATAAGCGCCTGCGGTCAATTGCCGTCACCGCCAACGAATTCTTTCATTTACGTCCGCTTCCAAGTTTCTGTTTCCCGTTGACGACGACCTCAACGACGACGCAGACAGCGAGCAAGTTGCTCATCCACAATGCGACCATTGTTGTTGCACGTCTCGGCTCTCAATGACGCCGAATACGATCTCTACACTACCTCACTCAAAGACCTCGCAGTTGCGAGTGACACCAACTCGAACACCATTGGCGATGATGCTCGTTACGACCCCATGTGTATAGGCGTCCGTGAAGCGAGGGCATGGCTACGGGGCAGATTCTCAGATGTTCCGGCGTCTGATATTGACGCTGTCAGTTCGGTACTTCATCCGTCAGCTCGGTCGCCCTGACGAGCTATTCCAGATCCTCAAGTTATTCTCCCCAAGTATGCTCCCCTCTGACTCGCTCACGGGTGGCCAGTTCTTTGCTGCTCTTCGTCTTGTTGTTCATGCTCAGTCTGGTAAGGGGGTCGACCGCGCGCTGGCGTTCGTGCAGGGTAAGTACTCTTTAGCTAATTCCACGTTTCTATGTCTTATCCACCACAAATCAACACTTCATCCTCCAATCGTTGTCGTCTCGACAATTGTTGCGTTGTTATAACCCATGTAGCCTCCCCCAAGCCAGCCCAAGCCAATGACATCACTCGACCACCTTCCCCTCCTAAACGCCCCATACAAGCACCTCCCTCCCACCCAGACCGCCAAAAACCACCACCTGCTACTGGCCCTTTGCCATCAGAATCGAACCCCTTCATGCGAAGGTCGATAGAGCAGTCCGCTGCTCCGGTTCCAATCGATCACGAGTCCACCGCGACATTGCCCCACCGCCACAACAAAATTAGCCATAACCCATTTCTTAACAGAGACAAGCCGGACGCCAGTGGTGTAGGGGTGGCAACATCACCCGACAAGACCGTCGTCGGTGTTAACCATGCGAAGAATGGTAAACTTCCCCCTCTGCCTCCGAGGAAACCTCTGTTACTCGCGGCAACCCCTCGGCGACTCTCGGATGCTGTCCCCGTCCCGGTCACATCGACTGCATACTTCTTACCGCCATCCGGTCCCCCTCTCATCCCTAGTAAACCAACTCACATCACAAGTCCGTTGATGAGACAGTCCCTTGAAGCCAGTAAACACGGTCAGACGATGAAACGTGCAGAGGAACAACTTGAGCGAGAACGGGTTCTCCAAGTGCTGAAATCGTCTTCCAGCTCCTCTCTCAGCAGTAACACGCGCACGCGAAGCTTGAGTCCATCCAAACAAGTTCCAAAGTTACCTGAGGCCTCCATATCCGAGGATGCAACGTTCGTGCCTCCCTTGCCTCACCGACGAAAACCAAGTTTACCTTCCTCCTCGTCGAGTTCGTTGCCGTCTCTCGAGCAGGTAGCAAGCGCAACCCTCCCAAGTATGTCAGCACCATTCCGACCGCCTTTGCCTAGTCGGGATATGCTCGCATCGGTGAACACGGAGTGTTTACCAGCCGTCGCTGGTCCTGGCTCGATGCCGCCTCCAACACATCCCGATCGTCGGGCGTCCGTGTCCAACGAACCCAATGTGAACGACTCCCAACCTTCTTCACCTGTCTCCCCTCGAGTCGCACGTTCCAAGTCGATAAATTATCCCGGACCATCCGCTTCGCTCCCTCCCCCGCCACCGAGAAGAAAACGGCCAGAGAGTATGCAGTTGACGCCCACATCAGATACGACTGACCTGCCCCCCGTTCCTTCCACCACATCTGCCCATCCACACATGCGGACGGCTTCGCTTCAAGGGCTCTCTCGTCATCTCTCCCTCTCGCACGATAAAGAGAGCGCAGATTCGGCGATCTCGAATATACAAAAGACGATCAACAATCTCCAGCTCAAAGCGCAACCCAAGTTGGACGCGGTGAGGTACAAGGCAGAAGCAGGGATCAGTCGACGTGGGTATTTTAATCATAGTCAGCTCGGCGGCGGCGCCCGGTGGCGAGAAGAAGGCGAGGAAGGGTTGATGAAGGATACCCGATTGTCGGCCGCGAATGCTGATCAAGATCCGTACTCTTCTGAACCCACCACGGATGAGGAGCCAAGCCCGTGTGACGGCACACGGGGCGAACGTAAAAACTTAAAGGACGGGGGCCCATACCGAGAATTTTTGACAGAATCCGATCATCTCAAGTGGCCGGCTGGTGCAGGATGGAGACCGTTGTAAGATTAAGTTAAGTTACATGTGTGGTGATACGTAGTGGAGTGGGAGACCGGAGTAGCGTAGCATTTTGTATTACGCAACGAAGTGCATTGGTGATACCTAGTGTATGTTATGTGTATCCTAATGGAGTAAAACGCTAATCATGGGTTGCATTCAACCGCGAGCGTGCCCTGCTAAAGATCTCGTCACACTGCATCATCTGAATTGGGTACGCGGCCATTCGTAAGATAGGTTGTGATTAGTCTAGTCCGTGCGTACGGTAGTAAGGTCATCAAACAAGGTTGGCTTTTCTGAGATGAGCTCGTATAATGCCATCGCGTACTGAATTGATTGATTAGTATGGCCTCAAGGCAACAAGCCATGCAACATACCTGACACTAACGTCTGCGCCGTGGTTTGTGTATTCTATAGGCATAGGGAGATCCGGCGGAGCGGAAATTAGAAACATGTTGCGATACTGAAGAATGGTAAATTAACTCAACGATTACCGATGTTGAATAGATGTGACATATCCGTGGCTCCGGAGTGTTTTGTTTGACAGTATCTTTAAATTTCTGACGAAGGTCTGGCCCCAAGTCCTTGAGACACAGAACAGGGGAACAAATAGGAGGACATACATTTGATGACAGACAGGGCATCGTTTGGTCTGTCGGCGTACGAGGGAAGATATCTGTTGACCTTGACACCACTTTCTATCTTCTGTTCTAGAATATCGGTTTTATTGAGGAAGATGATGAGCGTCGTCCGACTCAAGAGCTTGGATGAACAAATTGCTTTCCACAACAAGAATGAGTCTTCCAGCCGATTCACCCTTGGATCTTCTTGCAGCCGTTCGTCGAAACATGAGATTGGGGCGAGGAAGATGACAGCATTCACTCGATCAAAGTACGGCAGCCATGCGTTACGCTCCGAACATCGTGAGCGATGGCAAAGTGGGTGCAAGGAGGAGATTACCTGGGTACGCGAACCTCCAACGTCATAAATCTTCCACAATTTCATTTGGCCCGCTGCAAACCGTGCTTCGGCATTGATACTACTGAAAGAAAGAACTCCGTAAACTCGCCTTCTTCAATATTCAGATCATACTCCTGAACATCCAATGTGCGCAGGCGCGCACGGACAATATCGTCATCTGTTGGGTCGTAATCGCGGGTGGTGAGCCGCTCCGAGTTGTCCAAGAAACTTATCGAAGGCTATGAGTCAGTAAAAATGAGGGGGTGGAAACGACAGAGCGGTACGAACAAACTTGCCGAGTCCTCCAGGCGGACCTTACGTTTCCTCAACATCTCTCGAACGACCGTGTCTTCCCATAATGACCTGATGTCAACTTTACAACTAGCAATGACTTCAGTCACATCTTGACTGCTTGCACCGTCAATTCGTATTGGCAGCTGAGGGATGTTAGAATCTTCATGCCGTGAGGCCTGCAGAAAACTCTGCCAACTTCCGGAGCGAATGAAGAATTCCGATGACGTCCTAGGAGTGAGCTTGTGTGGCGTGTCTCGCGACTCAGGGAGCTCTTCAGGCCTCGCGCCAAGTAACCGTTTCAAGTCACCCTCGACTCCGCGGAGAGGACGAAGCCGAAGTTGAAGAAGATTGTGCTTGGCTGAGAAAGGGAGTTTATCCTCGCCGTCTTCGCCCTCGGTGGCAACCCGTAGAGCCTCGAGGATGGTGTTGACCGAGCGAACCAGGTTAAGCTGGATGACGGTCCTCCATGATGCTCTTTCTTGGATCCACTTGTCTCTGGCAAAACGCATCCGAAAATCTGGGACATTATGAGTACTTACACGGGTGGGATTGGGGGATATGACCGACTCTTGAGGGTAGTAGATTTCCCTGTCGGCAAATATAAGAAGAGGGTCAGCCTCAAACGACGATGGCGAACAGCAAAGGAAATTCAGGCGAGACTCGATCTCAGCACGACACTCACCGCTTTCGCTCTGCCCTAGTAGGAGTATTTTGACGATCTCCTGGTGTTTCTTGAGCGCTACTCGGTCTGCACGAAGCTCTTCGTCAATCTGGTTGCTGATCCTTTGGGCCTCAAGTTCCCGTTCTTGTCTTGCAGCCCTCTCCTCTGGTGTCTCGTTTGGCGGAGGGGCGGTGACGACAGCCAATGGATCGGGGGCATCATAGTAAAACACCATGGCTGCAGTGATTGTAGGCTTCAGAGATCGAGTTTGAGGCGGAAATCAAGCCTAAGCTACGACTCGGTCGAGGGAAATTTGGGGATAAAAGCGAAGCCTTCTAATCTTGCTGATGGAAGTCTGAAGCAGCGTCTCGTAACTGCCGCGCTCAGGGACGATGCAAGCTGTGGAAAGCCGAGCCCCGGATGCTTTATAGAATGGGGCGCTTGTTGAGCCATGGGATTGGAACCTACCAAGCTGACGCAAAAGGCAAGTCTCGTTGAGGCTGAGGAAACCAGGGAGTGACGGTTCAAACGTTCACCGGCGGAGTAGCAATAATGACATGAATCCCTGATCCGTGTGAGTGAGCCGTGATTAGCACCCAAAGATTCCTGCAAGCAACAGTTTCGGGTACTTTTCAGGCTGCAAGGTGCGCAGTTACTCCAGGTTGGGACTGCGTCGTGCGAGGGAGAAGTAGCAGGCAGCTGTGCATTGACAGGAGAGATGGATCTAGAACTTTAGATTTAGGAATTAGTTTGGACTGTCAGTTGTCAAGGTGGGCATTGATGGACATAGCCACGATAGACTGTGAAAGCCCTACATGGCATATGAACGTTTGAGCCATTAGAGCCCCATCAGGCGATACCAGTTTAGTTGCCTGTCGTCAGATCCAACAGTCGGATGAGCATAGTGACCTTGCGTCGAGAGGTCTGAAGTGCTGGACCGAGTCCCCGGCAACACCACGAATTGCGCGCCAAGAACGTGGATAAAAAGGTAAAAAGCATATCAACTTAGCGCCGAATGTATAACTTACGACTCAAGCGATGATCTCGTTCGACATGAACGCTCCCGATTGATTCTTCAATTCAATAGAACGCTGGCCTAGACTTGGCAGAACTTGGCGCTCAAACTTGTTATTGTCCAAGAGGTGCGGCATGGCGCCTGACCCTCGAAGTCTGAACTGACAGCATAAATCTAGATGCTTCTTGCACAAACGCGCGGCGAGCATCATAAAAAAACGGACGTGAAAATGCAGTTGATGTACGGGAAAAGGAAGTGTCGAAAAGGGCTCCAACTATTCGGACAGAAAGGTCGCATGGGATCGCCCCAAGAGAGTACCCCCAAACCTCCAGCAACCAAGAGTGGTCTTCGGTTTATCTCTCCTTGACAAGGTGCTCTCCATTTCTATCCTGGGCCCTTCCTTTCCGACTGCCGTTGGTTATGCCCGAGCCAGTGTTGTATCCAGTACGCAACCTCTGCAAGAACTCCATCACATCTTTGGATTCCAGTGTCTCTCAAAGCGATTGTTTAAGTTTGTATGTTCGACCCTGTCCTCTTGTTGACTCTTGCTGACCGCCTTTGACAACACTAACCTGGCATGTATCTGCATTTCTTTCGGTCTCAGAGTGCTTCCTTCTCGTGCCTCCAAGCAACTTGCACTGTTGAGGATGTTCAATCTGCGACTGCGTTCTTGTCCCCCTGAGGTACGTCTCCTGTTGATTTCTGGGTGTTCTAGTTTCAGTTTCCTCAACTGTATCTGGGACCGTTTGCTTCTCGTTTGAAACTGAATTAGGCACCTTCTTCACTTCAGCTGATGCTTTGCTTGGCACCGCACCTGTCTTGTAGAACCTGTCACAATTCGCGACATCATTACAGTAATAAATCCGAGTATTACAACTTGAATGATTTGGGGTTGAGCACCGTATCATGACAATATGCGCAACAACGTTTGGGCATCAGGAATGGAGGAAGCCGGCCCGGGGTTTAAGGTCTTGGCGAGCCCCATTGATCGGCATCTCATTGGTCACTGTATGCCATGTGTCCGTTAGAGATGTTCCGCTTACGTTCTGGGGGTTTCACAACCTGGTGCGAGCTGGTGCGATTCTAAGCAGAAAATCAGGTCAGTGGAGCCCATAACCCACGGGTAAGTTGTGGAGAAGAGGTGGGGACTCAGGCTGTAGAGACTGATAGAGTCCTGTCAGTAATACTAGCTAGGCATCCCGTTGTCCACTGCTCGGAGATCTTCGATGTATGCACGAAGTATGGTCTCGTGCCCACTTCCAACCAAGTTCTGAAGCTTGTTGGATATACCGACAACTCCAATACTATCAGTTTGAACGTTGTATGTATGTAGATTCAGTCCTACTGAAAGCCGCCTCCTACTCCATAGGATCTGTCCGGAAATGGGGGCCCATCACAGCGTGCATGGGTATGGACTCCCCTTGGCTTGACTCAAACCCACAAGCCCTTTCTTCAGACACGCGGGGAGTAGTAAGAATACTGAACTGGAATTGCATTACAGTGGACAAGAATTGATAAGTAGGCAAAGAGAGCGTCGAAATGGGATCCAAATGTTCGGAAAGAAAGGTTGCAATCACAACAGCGAGTCAAGTTTCGAGAGTACCTCTAAAACTCCTGCGATCAGCTCGAATCCAAGATCTTCCTCTCCATTCATCTCTCTCTTCACTTCCTCGACAAGGCCCAGGACGCTTTCTCGCCCACTGGGTAAGCTGCTCCCCATTCCGATCCTGACCGCTTCTCTTCTCCGACTGCTGGGTGTGCCCGGACCACTATTGCTCCCAAATGGCCAACACGCAAACTCTGCCAGTACTTCGTCACATCTTTGGAAAGCGGCTTCGCGATCTTCGTATGTTAACCGGCCGAACGCGTTGTCCAAGACGCTAGCGGCGTAAGCTGCGCAGGCTAGACAAACGGAACGGGCGACTCGACATTGTACCCCCTCCTTGTCGAGTGCGGCAGGTGGGATGGTGGATGTGGTGGCTGTAAGGAGGGATACAATGCGGGTGATGATGGATTCTTTTGTCCGAACGTCTGCTACGGGATGTGTGGCCATATCGAAGAGGAGGAAATTTCGCTTTTCTGTGCGTAGCACACCTTTATCAACGAGGCCTTTTGCAAGCCGTTCACGAACTTGCTTGAGTTGGTACCCGATCTTCATGACATTCCACGTTTCACCTAAGATGGGGGAAATCAGTTTGGTCGATCACACAAGCGGATTTCGACGAGACTGAACATTCACTCACCACTCAAAAGATCAATCCAGCTGTTTATAGAGAATCTGTCCCCTTCTTGAGCCTTCATCATCTTAAGGGTCTCGTCTAGTATCGTTTCCCCCGTTTGTCTATCATCTATAACTTCCACCAAACGTTCCGGAAGGGGGTTTCTGCGCCGATTGGCGTCCTTGACGAGAGCTATCCGACGACGGAGTGCGAGTTCGATGAGTATGCAGCCTCGGAGAGCATAAGAGATGCTGTCGTTCCAAAAAGAGAGGTACCCCTACGTAAGTAACGGATGTCAGTCGCGGGAGCACTGTGAAAGCAAGTTACACGAATGGTGAGAGCAGGAATACACTCCAGAGTACACCGGAGTAGAGCACTTGGTCAAATACCCGCGTCAAGCGCTGGAGTGGATGCTGCGGACAGTACCAAATATCCGCACTTGTCCAGAACACGACAAACGCGGAAAGCAAACAAATGGGGTATGAACATACGTGCTTGTCTTTTAGTCCCAACAAGAGCACTTCCTCCATGAGGGTAAGTCGGGGCATCTTGCCACCATGACGGGGATCTTCCCGGTCTTGATCAAGGTCGCGCGGGTCGAACGCAATTTTATTTCCGCCCTCGAATGCGGAGCCTGCATGGGTTGCTACTGCACCGTTTGAGGCTGAGCCATTCGCGGGTCGCCCTGAGTTTGATGAATCGTCTCCAGAGACTGAGGAAGTGGACGCTGTTGCAACACGTCTTCGAGATAGCCCCGCGGCGGTGCTCATCGTCTGTCAACTTGCATGAAAACTGACGGAAAATCAAGTGGCCGAGTTACGGAAGGAGAACAAAAAAAGTGATGGAAAGAGGAGATGATAAGAACGAGGCTGACTTGGGACTTGAAGACAAGGTGTAGGAGTGGGTAGTGCCAACTAACAATATTTGTGGCAATGTAGGTTTGGGCCTACACTTTGCCAGCTTCGTCACTCTCACACGCTTCCTTGGCGACAACATAGCTTGCTTGATGAGCTTGATCCTGGTCTACCATTTGCAACCTGCCCTTAGACATTGTCCAACCAGATTGACACACGAGATCCGTCTAAAATTTCACGACCAAGTACATCGTGATCACCGCGACGTGACCAACGTTCAGCTGGAGGCTCGTTGTCGAGGTGGTATGGTTAATCCGCAAGACGCCAACTTTAGTTGTTATACAGTCTCCCTCGCAATCCATCGCCAACGTCCTCAAAATGTCAATTGTCCAGGAGACACTGAGTGAGCCACCAATGCCTATCCAGAAAGGAGCTCTCCTCTGACACCCTCGGCTTGGATTATCATTCCAGAAGACATTCCTCGACCGATCTAGTTTTCTCTGATCGTGTGCAATCCTCATCTAATGAGAGAAGTTGCGCCGATTCATGTTATGCTCGGCGTTAGCCCGCCCAACCGCATAGTCGGCGTACATGACGAGAAGCCATCTACATTAAAGATGAGATCACCGACTTACTCCCACTCAATCTTACAGCGAACTTCGAGGATCGCTCCTTACGGTGCGTACTACAGTCTTTTGTATTCCAACACGCAACATGTGCCATGGACATTGATCCAACGGAATCTAGATATGTGTGGTGCACGTGGCCACGAGTCCCTAGAACGGAGTGCGCGCTGAACGCGAGTCCTCCGCCGGGAGGGTCTTCTCACAGAAGAAGCACATTTCCCGGTATATCGATTCTTCTGATACACGAGGAGAAGAATGGAGTCTACAGTCACATCCCATAAAACTTTGATGATCCCTGGTCCTCCCTGGGGCAACTCTCGCACTTCCCCCGTGTCCAGCCATCCAAGCTCTGGATTCACTGACGTCCATCCCATCCCAATTCAACGGCTTTCATCCACAAAAGCCCTCTTGTTCTACTCTGTCAGCCCCCCTCGAAGAGACTGGTCGGTATTTTGTCCGACGTTTGCGCATTCCCCGAGTTCTTCCATCAGTTGGCCTCCGCAGAGTATGTGTTCGACGCGAGGACGGAATAAAGTAAGGCACCAACACCATTGACTATGTCCATCATTCATGCGTTTTCGTTAATGCCCCATAGCTCACTCTCTCCCTGGACAACTCGTCAAGCAGCACGGCCAGCGATGACACCCACCTCAACCGCTGGTCAGAGATCGTGCCCCCCAAGACTGCTCTCACTTTCGCTGCGCTCTGGGACCCTGAGGAAGGGATGGTCACATTTTCGGGTGCTTCACTCTTAGAGTCCGAAAGCTTATCAGGCATGCCGCCTCACCCATTTGATGAAGACGACCGTTCGCAGTTCATTTCCGTCGATCGAGACAGAGATATGGATACAATGGTGGGAGAAAACACTGCGACCCTGGCCACGTTCCAGGATGCCCTCAAAGTGTTCTTACATCGCCCCCCTCGCGAGTCCAAAGAACAACTATCCTGCAAAGCGAAATGTCTGCAGGCACGCGCATCCTCGACGTTCGACGGTCTGGACGTGTATTCGCACGAGCTTAAACCGAAGCGGTCGCTCCAGCTCTCCTGCATCGATCGCCTGGAGATGGGGTCTACCTTCCACACTCCATCGGCGTTTGGGAGACTTCGGCTCAGGTCCGACCTGATGCTAGACGCGTATCACTCCGAGAACGAGTCGTGCGCTCCTAGCCGACATACTAACTACCTCGTAAGTCAATCTCGGAACAGCTGTGTTGCGCGAGACTCATGAGGATCGGTTCTCACTTTTTCTACTTTCCAGAGATCCCGCTTCTCGACCACCACAACGTCCACGTCCACGTATGTCGACGTAGCCAACGGTATGCAGAGCACGACCAAACTGGCAACCTGCCTGCCACCTCCGGTTACTCGGACAGCAGAACAAACCCGGACAGAATGTACATCCGCGCCTGCCTCGTGTCCATGCACGCCACGCCGGCGTCTTCGTAAACGGCGACCCTTCGGTCTTGATCCCACGACTAGTAGTCCAAATACCTCCGGAGGGCAGAATCGGAGTGGGGGATCGTCCACGGACGCTAGACACCCCCCTACGACGACTTCTCCGCCGACGACCCCTTCCAAGGGCGCGAGGTATAACTTGAAGTTTGTCACTCTGTCCCGTCGACGGTCGTCCTCTGACTCGGATGGTTGGGTGTGCATCGAGGTCACTCCTATTATCAAACAGCGATACATCCCCAACCTCGAAGACGATGGTTGACCTTTTCCCACATTCGTTCCCTTGTATATTAGGACAGACGCGGAGACTCCCCTTTTTTTCCACATCACATCACTTGCCGCTAGCCAGCACGAGCTGACTGCCCAATCCCGCCAGCCGGGTTTCACAAGCTCAGGTTAGCCTGAGCACGTTTTCAGGGAGAAGTTCCTTGAGTTTATCCCGCCACTGCATCGTGCGATCCATCGAGGACTTTCTTGGGACCCCTGCATGTTCTTTCCCTCGACATTTGATCATGACGGCCAATTGTATCCGTAGTGTGGCTTCAGAGTAGACCCCTGTTATACATACAAGCGTATTGCACGTGCAATTTAGGAAGACGACGACGACGTCCTTTGGAATATGGACATGTGAGGGGGTTAGCGTATTTACACAAGCTGCTCGACGTTATCTGCCTCATGGTAGTTTCTATATTTAACGAAAAACCACCTGGCAGTCATTTAGTTGCATTGATGATCCAGGGTCGACAGGTGTCAGAAAAGTGGGCCGGAACAACATGATGAGATTTTAGAAAAACCTGCAAGTTTTGATCGGGTCGGATGAAGGAAAGTAGTAAACAGCATGAGATGTGTATCGCGTGAAAGATAAGGGGGTAGAACAACACATAATAACTCAAGTCCCAGAACAGCCGTTGAACACAGCAAATTACAGCTCGCCTCTTACAACGTTTCCGTGTGACTATGAAGGGTAATAGTCCACGTCCCAGTCCTCTGTCATTTCCGTCAATGAGATGCAGTGCATGTGATCGTTGGGTTAACGCACCCTCTGTTATGCCACGCCATCCGTAATACAACATGACAACGGCTGCTGTCTCTAACAGAGTCGCAATGAAGGACCCATCAACTTTCATTGATGAACCCTAGAGACGGTTGTGTTATTAAACATCGCACAGGATAGATGGCATGATGGCGTACCTGACATATAACCTTGCTCAGGAGGAAGTAGTCCAGTTGGCTGAGGACGAAAAGGAGGGCAGAGATCAAATAATACCACACAGGTCTGACCTCGTTGAGGACGCCAAGCACAATGTAGATCATGATGCCAAGATAGATAAGAGCAGCGCTGGACGTTTGTTACGTCAGAACAAAGAGGTGTAGCTTCGTTTTGGGGTGAACACGTACACTGCTGGCCATATGCTGGTCAGAACGAAGAGCGGTATACTGCTGAGTGCTGCTTGTGGATTCGAAGGACCGAAAGCGTTGCTAATGTGAAGCGCGATATCGAGGGATATATACGTTGTCGCAACGAAGAAGAAAATGCTAAAGATGGAGAAAGGCTGCGTTCGATCGGGTAAACGAGAAGGAACGTGTACAGTGCGGGGAAGGGACTTACTATCAAGGAACTTAATGTGCCATCCTCCACGATCTGTGTTGCCACAATACCATTGGCCAGCAAAGTCCAAAAGAGCGTAGTGACTAGACCAGCATGAATAGCGGTGACAATGACCAGGCCTTTTGTCCCTTGTTCAATGATGGATCCGTTTGACAAGATTTGGAATATTAAAGTCAGAATGTATAAGCCGAAGAATATGCGTAGCTCAGTGCGTCCTGTAAAGGTTTGGTTAGTTGGCATACGACGGGAGGTCCGATATTGTCGAATGAACCACCTCCGCGCGGAGGCAGACGAGAGGGCTCAGAAACGATTACAGGAACAAATGAAAACTTACCAACTGCTGCTTTCCTTCGGCCAGCAAACACTATGAGAGCGACAACTACAAATATGCTTAGGCCGCAGACAATGATGTTGGCAATGTTCCCAAGTGAGCCGTTCGTCTGTACTAGTGGTATTCCGCACTCTGTGTTCACACCCACGGGAGCCGTGAGTGGGTTTGCGGACAACCCAGTGAGGGTCCCATTGAAGTGAAGCACCTAATCAAGGTCATTAATCATGTTAATGGGAGCAATGGGGTGGAATACGACGCACCTGACGGTAAAAAAGGTTACACCAGGAGTAAGATGGAACTTGGGAGCAAAGCGTCTGGAAGTCGCCGAAGCGCATTTGTTGGTTGCGAATCGGAAAAGATCAGGAAAACAGAAAAGGACGCGTTGGGTACTCTGTACGTGAATGTAGGGTATCCTGGAACGGTCAGGGTATTGAACCGAGAGCGCTGATTTCGTTGATGGAGTCGTATGTGAAGTCGTCAAGCAAGTTTGAGGATAAACAGATCAACACAAAAGACAAAGTCGCTTACCCGTGTTTGGGTTGCATTTGGGAACCCAATGACTAGTTGAAGTAACTACACGGCAACCACAAAGAACGAGCCAGAAGGGACCGAAGAAGTGACTGGATGGAAACGAGCGGTGAGCGAAATGATGAGAACAACTGGCAACACGTCGGACAAGACAGTTACTACGGTCCCCATGTCGCACCGTACGTTCAGCTTACTTAAGCCACTACCAACTCTTATCAGATCTACATGCTCGGGCTACATGCTCAGGCTATACAGTAATAAATTGGTGGGGACCGTATATAACAGCATGGGCGATGTACTAGGAGACTCTGTTCGCGCTATACAATATACCGCAGTCGAGAATGTCCCGCAACGTCTCAACATCGGAACACCGTCGCTCGCTGAGTTCGGTCCGTAATCTCCATCGATCACTCATGGAAATTACTCGGGAAAATCTCTTTGGTCACTGCTAGTTGCGATTTAGCAATGGTAGACACCAGCTGACACAGGGTGACACCGGCGGTGTGGCCAAGGAATCCTGTCCTAATCTTAGCGCCCACCGATATCGATGCTCGCAAAGCTAAGATTTCGTCATGGGTCATAAGATCAGCTGTCTTGGGCAAGCATAAATATCAGGTCGTCGATTGCTCATCACTTACCCCAAAACTTCTCTCGACGAACATCTGCTTCTTCCTGTCATGTCCACGCCCATCGTTGAATACCGCATGCTCGGCAAGTCAGGCCTTCGGGTCTCCGTCCCTATCGTGAGTTTGTGCAAACATTACATAGATGTATGGCCCCTAACTGAACATGCAAGCTGGGAGCCATGAGCTTTGGTTCACCGAAATGGAGTGTGCGTACATATGCCAACCGTCCTCTCCGTAGCGTGAGACAAATCTCATGTTTCACCCCCCGGATAGCCATGGGTCCTTGACGAAGAACCTTCCCTGGAAATTATGAAAGCCGCATGGGACCTCGGTATTAACACCATCGATACTGCAAACATATATTCAAACGGTGAATCCGAGCGTCTCGTTGCAAAATTCATAAAAAAGGTAACTTACCTTTTACCGTAATCTCCGCGCTTGCACATCGCCGCCTTACACTCCTGTCCAGTACCAAATTCCCAGACATCAGATCATCATCGCATCCAAGTGTTTTGGTATCGTTGCTGATGAAGTTGACACCCGTTCGAGTTTCACACCTGGACTCGACAAACTGCCCATCTATGTCAACCAGTCGGGTCTCTCCCGCGCAGCTATCTTCAACGCCGTTGATGCTTCGCTTGCTCGCCTCGAGACTCCTTACCTGGACCTCCTCCAAATCCACCGCTTTGACCAAAATGTGCCCGCCGAAGAGACCATGAAGGCGCTCCACGACCTTGTCCAGAGCGGTAAGGTTCGCTACATCGGAGCGAGCTCCATGCGCTGTTGGCAGTTTGCCCATCTAAACGAAGTGGCCAGCAAGAATGGCTGGACCAAGTTTGTCAGCATGCAGGACGAGTACTCGTTACTTTACCGTGAAGAGGTATGTCGTTCACGTGGATTCTCCGTCTTGCAACCTTTTGATGAAATGCAGGAGCGCGAGATGCTAGCTTACTGCAAGTTCAATGGCATTGGTGTCATTCCATGGGCACCCCTCGCAGCGGGAGACCTCGCTCGTCCAGTTGGTACAGAAACCGTTCGCCTCAACTCTGCCAAGGGCACCATTTTCGAGAAGAAGCCCTCTGAAGCTGACATCACCATTATCAACCGCGTGGAGCAATTGGCAACGAAGAAGAACGTTAAAATGGGTCAGATCGCACTCGCCTGGGTTGGCCAAAAAATTGCCAGTCCCATTGTTGGTGTCAACTCCATCCAGAGGTTGAAGGAGAGCATCGTCACTGGTATCGTGTTAACGCCTGAGGAAGAAGCATACCTCGAGGAACCGTGTGTGCTTTTACTAGTGTGGCGGTGATCCCGAGCTAACTCTCGTTCCTAGATACGTGCCGAAGGTTGTTCGTGGGCACAGTTAAAGGACTCATCGCAAGAGGTGTGGTATCAGTGTAGAAGTGTACCTTCCTGTATTTGTAGCAACGATCGCGAGCTCTAAAGAGACCTGAATTATGCAAAAGAAATCCTAAGGATACAGATATGAAGAGGAGGAAGATAAGCGTGGCGTTCGTCGTTTACGTCGCTGGGTCATGGAGAACGGCAAGTAAAAACCGATCGTCTGTCCCAACTTCGTTAGCTTGTCATCCTGGGGAGAGAAAAAATCAGACGAACCAGGCGAGATCATCAGTTCGTGTCGTTTTGTTCTTATTCTCATAAACCGAATCTGATCCTGGTCAAGGGTATATGATACAACACCAGCATTGATACAACGCGTTGACGCACCCCATCGTTTTCCTCTCCACTCACTTCCTCCAATCCAGATTGTACGCTCTCTACGATCCTTCCGATGACACTAGCGTATTTCCTCCCTTGCTCGCCCTCGAATACGACACCGGATTGTCTGATTATGGATACTTGGTCTCCCCTCGAAAGTAGGAGATAGCCTAAGACGGAGCGATGGCTAGAGAGCAAAGCGAGGGTTTGTTCGAGTTCTGGTGGCATCGATGTGTGACCTTGTGCCGTATGTGTTCCCGACGTTGAAGTAGGGAATGAGCTTGACGCAGAAATGCCCTGAGATGGGTTGCTGGGTGTTCCGGCGAGAGAGGTGCTCATACTGGACGATATGCCTTGCACAGCCCAGTGAGAGGGTTCAGGGTTTGGATTTTCCCTAGTTGTACGGGGAGGACATACCGTTCGATGATTCGCGTCTGGAGGGCCGAATGCTGAATTCGATGTTCGCTAGCTCTAGCTAGGTGGTTCTGGTCAAACACAACGCTCAATCAATCACCAAAAGAGGAAGGTTGGGCGAGTGCTGCGTTCCAGCTCAGGACTATATAAGTACCATATATTATAATGCCCCCATATCAACGACGGTTACGACTCTGCCCGATTCCTGTGGCGTCCCGCGCCCCTTGGTTTTTTATTTCATCCTCATCCAAACCCGCTTCTGCCAGTATCTTCTCCACCTCCTCCAAAATTGGCTTCTAT
>JBBPJZ010000537.1:0-17968 GCA_038089015.1 Chalciporus aff. trinitensis | reverse complement strand
GGAGGTAAAGAAGATGGAAGCGGAGGCGAAGAGGAAGGAGGAGGAAGCCAGGAAGAAAGAACGAGAGATCCGACTGAAGGAAGAGGATGCCAAGCGAAAAGAAAGGGAGGTAAAGTCTCGAGAGATGGAGGCTAAACGTCAAGTGGAGGAAGCCAGGAGGAAGGAGGAGGAGTTCATGAGGAAGGAGGAAGAGGTGACGTTCAGGGAGATTGAGGCTAGGCGCTTGGAAGAAGAAACCCGTCGCAAGGAGGAGGACATCAAACAGATAGAAGAGGAAACCCGACGCCGAGAGCAGGAGGCACGGCGCAATGCCGAAGAAGCCCGCCTCAAAGAGGAAGATCTCCGTCGACGAGCGGACGAGTTGCACAGACACGAGGAGGATCTTCGACGCCGAGAAGAGGACCTCATCCGCCGTGAGGTCGAGATCCGTCGTCGGGAGGACGACCAGCAACAGGAAGGCTTCCGAAAACGAGAGGAGGAGATCCGTCGTCAGCGAGCCGAAGACAAGAAGAAACAAGAGGTCTGGGAAACCTGGCCTCAAGAAGCGTTTCAACCCTTTCCATCTCCTCAGACCCCAAGTTCTTCTGGGCCTTGGCCCATCCCGAATCGTGGTAACGATCGTAGTGCGCCACCTCCTGCGAGTCCACCTACTGATCGATTGAGCACGAGCGCCAGTCGTAGCAGTACCACCAACGGCAGTGGTTGGACTTCGACCCCTACACGACCCAGTCCCACCACTACAGCCAATAGCCAACCTTCAAGTACACCCACACCCAAACCACCTCCCACCACCCCCAATCCCCCACAAATGACCGAAGCCGAGTTCCACCGACGCCAGGCTGAACAAGCCCAACAGCGCGAAGAGCAGTTCAGACGCGAACAAGCTCGGTTGGCGATGCAAGACCACGAACGACAAGCCAAGTCCGGTAAAACGATGTCCAAGGAGGAGGTCGCGAAACTCTTTGAGGCGCATCGGAATCAGTGGGACAAGATTCAGACGCACGCGGCGTTGATCTGGGAGGACTTTCCTTGGCCGATGTTTAAGCGACCGAAAGGTCCTGAAGATTTGACGTCGCCAGGGATCACTGCGTATATGTTGTCTCCGGTTCATCCTCAGGATAGGGGGGCGAAGGACCGGATAAAGGATAACATCAGGAGATGGCATCCGGATCGATTCAATTCGCAGCTCTTGCCAAAGGTCAAGGAGAGCGAGCGGGATAAGGTCGCCGAGGGAGCTGGGTCGGTGGCGAGGATACTGAACGACCTCTTGCGCATGAACTCTCAAGACTTATTCTGATAAAGGAGTGAGTGGCGAATGTTGTTGAAGTCGTTGTGATGCTGGGACTTACTTTTCGCATCGACGTGTTCTTCGCAGCTGTCCCCCTCCACATCAATGTATATGATACCCTACTCACAGAGTTCGCTCACCCCTCATCTGTATGCATATTTCAGTAACACAAGGACGGGCCCACCTACCATTGTTAGGAAGGAATGTTGTACTATATAACGTTGGGCGGTCGTTTGCTCGAGCTGTTCTTTATCTACGCGGGTGCTCGTCGCCATACTTTCTCGGAATAGCATTTTCTTTGACAAAAAGCAAGATTCGAACAATGATTGAAAACTCCGAAACTTCATGCAAATGTAGTTAGATTGGTATCGTAACACCTCGGAACCCCGCAACGCCCCTCGGGTAAGATGTGATTGGCTTCCAGCCACCAAAGGGGTATCCCAGACACTTATGCACAATGACAGCCATTCAAACCAAAGCTTTCTCTTACAGTCATTAGCAATCGTAGTCTGAGTCAGTCCATTGAATCCATAGGTCGTATGGGTGCTTAGATTCATGACATGGTGCGGTGGATACATAATGAAAAGAAGAGACACAAAAGTGGAATGGTAACAGCATACAGCTCACTACAATTGTCACATCATCGTCAATGACACCTAGCTCAGTTTGTAAACGAAATGCACGCACGAATTGGAGGGCAGCACCCTTGGTCTTCTTCTCACCACCGAGCTCGAAGCTAACACACGGGGTCAGGACGCTGCAACAAATAAACTAGGCGAGGTAAAGAACGCACTGTTTGCAACGCTTCAACGAGAGCTGCATCTTGTATTTGCAAACCGTGCACTCCAACCGCAACACGACCTTTTTGGTGGTCTTTGCCTACATTCCGAGCCAACATAATGTCAGTCTCCGGAAGCCACGAGGACGCGTCGAGAAACGGGAACAGAAAACGCACCTTTTTGTGGAACACGGGTTTGGTCTGACCACCATAACCGGATTGCTTACGGTCGTAACGACGCTTTCCTTGGGCGAACACCGAATCCTTGCCCTTTTTGTATTGCGTCACCTTGTGGGGCCTGTATGAGTATTCCCGTTAGGTTTTTCGAGCGGAAAGAGAGCAGTGATGAGGTGAGATACGTACGTGTGCTTCTTGCACGTTTTGCCATTGCAGACTGTGCAGATACAAGACACCATGAGCCGTGAGTTCCGTCGATCTGGACATCGATATGGGACTTACATGTCCTTCGAGTCCTACGCAGGATGACTTAGCTGCTTTCAGCAAATCTGTGGGCTCAAAAGACGTACTTTGGGATGTTGACCATGGTTGTCGGTGGCGGCGTTGACGAGTCTTGAGGATATCTACCAGTCGATCCCTTGCTGCCGGCAATCGCCGGCGTAGTGGTACTATGCAGTTGCTGCGAACAAGGTTCGAACTCAGACATGCGAGTGCGGGGTTATCCGACCCTTGTTCTGGAAGCTTGAACTGGTAGTATTATATCACCGTTGCTTGTTCCACTTCGTTTGTGGCAAGGCATTGTGCACAATACCAGGAATATCACAGATATGCGCGTCATTCTGAACTGCCTTCACCACTATAGCAAACTCGCTAATCTTACTAACAGCGACTCAATTGAAGAAAGCTTTTAGGCAGAGAGGAGATAGCCATCTGGATTCTGCACTGCAGGACTTGTCAAGCAGGTGCAGACGGAGGGGTAGCCTCTACGTCTATGTATAATGAACATAACTTACGACGAACTCGACCACAAGTTATCGTTCGCCTCATTATAGGAACTCCAGCCCAATGCCCACCTGCACCCCTCTTCTCAACGACTCTCCCTTTGCAGCGACTAGGGGCACTCCAACGTTAAGCTCCACCCGGATAGGATCGAAACGGTATATGAGACCTAAGCCTGCACTAACCGAGGGTTGCGTAACTGCAGTCTGTATGGAGGGGATGAAGCCACCTGTACGCGTGGACTGGTCAGTAAGATGGTGGTATGAAGAGACGAATGGGGAACATACCATCATGACTGCTTTGTACTCTCCCTGCATTAACCCAACTGTGTAATTTGACGGGCCATTCAGGACGGAAGGGAAGGTTGCTAATCATTGACAGTCCAAGGGAGTAGTAGAGGTTCCCGCCCACGGAAGAAGCTGCAGCCGTGTCAATAGGGGTTAACGTCCAAGAAGAAGCATGCGATGTCTTACCTCCTTCTCGTGCACCCATACCATCAGCGCTGAACGCACGCACACTGAGGGGACCGCCGAGGTGAAACTTGTCCGAGTAATGTGTCATACCCGGGTCCCCTGCTAGGATGCTGAGTATCCCTGCGCGTGTTGTTAGGGACGCGGTCTGTAGAAACAACTAAGCACAGGCAAATGAGCGATAGGAAGTGTTACCAACGATATTCCGTGTCAGTGCGAATCCCCACTTGGTTTCTGCTTCTGTCTTCCAAAAAGCAATGTCTCCGAGCGGGCTCGGCCTCACGCCTGGTTGGGGAGGTGGTGTGAACGAATCGCCTTTACCAGTGATAGCAAGCTCATCGGTGATCCTGAATAATGAGCCGGTTGTGGGCATTACGTGGTCATCGAGAGTATCGTAGGCATAGGTATGTGATAGAGATGCTTTTATGTTGGGGCCCGCGGACTGCCGAATGCTTGTCAAAAGTGAAGATGGACTGGTGGAAGGGAAGAATGTAGATTTTACCTGATCGGAGCATCATTGCTCAGTGAACCGATACATCGCCATGCGAGCTCCGAGGCAAACTGAGACCTCCGTGAGTTGTTGAGTACCGCTCTAAGAGCGACCTTTTCCTCTGTACCACCTCCGCCTTGCGTGCCCAGTTCACGTTCGGTTCCAATAACGGCCAAAGAGGCAGAGGAAGACATGTCAGGAGAGACGGGACAAGAGATGGACGCGTCGAAAGCGCGTTTTGTCTTGGTTCCGATTGAGGTGTTGAGTGAGAACACGTCTGCATGGCCGAGTAGGTTGGTAAATCGTGCGGTGAGAGACTGGACGATAGTTGGTGAAAGGAAACAATGCATGATAGATTTTACATACCGCGCTACCCTCTCCATTTCCTACTTCTGTTGCAGTCTTGACAAAGTACCAACCACGTTCTCGTACGTTCACTATGACGTCCACCTCATTCTCTGACCCACTCTGAGCCGGTACTATCTTTGCATCGAGTGATTTGAATAGCTGAGAGCCATTCAATGAGGTTGATATTGCTCCTGTCGTTTCTATGACTGAACGGAGCGTTGAGTTGGGGTCGTGTTTGAGATGTGGTTTTAGGACCCAGTCAAGAAAAGTAGAGCTTGTTTTGTGTGCGCCAATGACACGGACAGCAGCGATGCTGAGAGGTGCATCGAGCTGAAGCCATAGTCATAGAGAAATCATAAAGAAAGTCAGTCATAAATCGACGTCATTTCTCTTTCACTCACCAGGTCGGACATGGGCGGAGAGACGAAAGAAGTGTCACGCTGTCACATCAACTCAGGGGGACGTAGCATTCAGTAAATCGCATGCGTACAATAAGTACAGTAACATAACACGAGGAGTCTGGTAAAAGAGCCATTCTGTGGACGATGCAGGGCAGTAGCTGTTCACGAGACCCAGGGCTGACCATCCATTCGTAAACTAGGGTGAGAGGCTTGTGTAGCACTATACCAACGCCGAAACGTTTACAGGAAAAAGCTTGTCAATGACGCGCGTATTCACTAAGGAACGTCTTCCTAACCCGTAGACTGATCCGCGTGTAGTCGCCCACGGTCCCTCGGGCTGCATTTGAGCTCAGGAATTTAGAGAGAAGTAGAACGTCCAAACATACCGAGAGGAGCCAAGAAGTGGGAGTTTCAAGTGACGGCGCGAACGCTTTTCAGCATCGTCCCCGGAAGACGAGCTGGAAAACAATCTCTGGAAAAGTCGTCGTGGCGCAGAGCTTGAAGCTGCAACTGGGGTCGTGGTAGGGGGCTCCGGTGCTAGATGGTATGGAGATATCAACCACGAGTTTTGGGAAGTTTAGCACGTAAGCTGACCTGGTGCACCGCCCTGGTCCTCTTCCAGGGTGGTTAGGTGGGATGAAGTGCGATCAGAAGAATCAGCCGGTACAGGAAGGGGTAAAGCGATGCTCGCAGGGGACAGTTCCGACGCTTCGAGTACCTTTAGTTAATGGCTGTCAGATAGGCCCACCATAAAGACTGTATCTCCATCACCTGATTGACAATTTGATTTGCTAGCGCCGATTGTAGACCTGGCACTGGCATCGACACCTTGAATATCTCAGCCCCCTCCGAGATGTCCCAAAGGAAGATGATCGATTGACTGCCACCAGTAGCAAGAACCTTGCCATCAGGCGAGAAAGCCACCGTGACAACCTCTCCTCCATGCTGTAATGAATGACCAACTTGTCTTCGCATGCCCAAGTCCCATAATCTTGCAGTACAGTCGTCCGATGCGCTAGCAAACAATAAACCATCTGGAGATATGGCAATACAGTTGATCTCCTGTGAATGTGCCTGCACTGGGCTTCCAAGGCGAACTCCAGTGGGTGCACTCCAGAAATGGATCTGACCATCCACACATCCGGAAACTAGGACTCGATTGTCCGATGACCATATCATCGAGCGCACGCCACTGTCGTGAAGAAGCGGCTGGGTGAGTCGCTTGCCAGTTTGCGAGTTCCAGATGCGAACGGTACCATCGTGTGAACCACTCGCAATCTTTGCTCCGCTCGGGGAATAAACCACTGTCCATACTGGCGCTTGATGATGATCAATATCAAAAAGCAATTCGCATGATTCTGTGCGCCAAATCTTGAGTGTGTTGTCGAAAAATCCACATGCAAACGTGGTGCCGTCCGGCGAGAAGGCCATTTCACCTGCCGGTTCCCCGTTCCTGCGTCGTGTGTCAGTCACCACAAGACACGAAATTCATGAGGAATAAAGACCCAGGCGTAACGGTTTTTATCACGTTCCTCGTTTCGAGGTCCCATAGAACAACCTGACCATCGTCTGCCCCGGTAATTATTTTCGTTCCATCCATCGAGATGGCAGCTCCCATCGACGCTCCACGAAAGCGTACCGGCAGCTCTCCAATTTGCTCTGCTGTACTCGCATTCCAGACTCGAACAGTTCTGTCATTAGAGGTACTGATGATCTTTGGATCTTCTATGTTCCTTGAAAAGATTACCTCTTGTATCGTGTCGTTATGTCCATGGAACAACTTGAGCGGCTGGACCACCGTATTCGTGGCTTCCTCCATGGCAGAGGAATGTGAATAGGATGGGGTGTTTAGATTCTGTGTTCGGTAGAAGAGGCACCCAAGTACCAAATGATAAAGATGGGTTGAGCTGAACCGATAGCTGAGCTCGATCCTGATGTTGTCAATGTTACTTTGCCACCGTTTGCTCTCAGAGGGCCTGTGCAATTCTCACAGTGTACGTAGTCCGGTGACCAGACTAACCATAGCGCGCTTCGATCGGAACTGGAATGAACCATCCGACCCTCCAGTAAGTATGTTGAAGATGGTACGCCCTGGTCATCGGTTCGTATCCGGCATCAAAAACGGCAGTTCACATCCATGTGGGCGAATATTATAAGACTCGTCACGATTCTCGTGGATTTGAATGAACGTATCCTGACTCTGAGCGAGCGATATGTGCGTACCAAGTGCATTCCGCTTCTGGCGTGTGATGAATGTATGTTGTGCATGTAGAAGGAGGACTTTGTTAAGGAAGATACTGATTGCGGATTCTCGCTCGAGTTCGTGGACGAGGGAGAGTCTCAATGTCTCTTTCACACTCCCCAAATATTAGCATAGTGTGGCCCCGAAGGAGGAGGTTGGAACTCATGAACACAACAAAATTCCTGCAGCACGGACTATGATTTGATCGCAACCCACCTGTTCGCGACAGTGGTCCATGAAAACGCCAAGGCTATCTAACCACACAGAGAAATTCGGCTTGGGTACCGCTCCACTACAGCTTGATGGAGGGTAGCCACTGTAACTACAATGTCCAGGCAACTTGGATTGTCCTGAAGAGCCCGACCGTATACATCTGTATCCTTATTCGCCCGATCCAATTGTTCTGCTTCTCTGGGCTCCGCTTTTTAAATCGGCACCGTGTTGCCATCAGACGAACCATAGCTTCCTCAAACATGTTGAATGGGTATGAGGGAAAATAACTGCCTATGAACGGCCCACTCCATCTTTGCTTTTTTTCTTCTTTTTGCGCGAGGGGCCGCCTTCAGTCGTGTCAATCGCTGGCGCTGGTGCCGCCTCCGCAGGAGCAGAGGGCATTGTAGACTCAGAGTTCTCTGGCTCTGGCTCCCGAGGACGCTTTTTGCCCGCAGGAGAGTTGTCCTGATGTCTAGGCGAGGCGGACGTCGCTCGGGTGGATGATCCTGTTGTTGCTGTGGCAGATACAGCTGGCTGAGGGTCGGTGGAGGATGTGGGGACTACGATCCGAGGTTCTGACAGAACGGCACGGTAGGTTTTCCGCGTTTCTAAAAAGGGGCAAATTTTAGAGGATAATAGAGGTGATTCCAAGGACAACGTACGTGCTCGCAAGACGAGAGATTTGGGCGTGATCGTTGAGGCATCATGAGCCAGATTCTGGGCCAAACCAAGCAATGCAATTCTGTTGAGCAAGAAAATAACAAGATGAGCCTCACCGTGTAAGAGACAATGAGAAGGAAACTTGCAAGTTTTGAACATCTCTTGGTGCTCTGTAGTCTCCCTCCCCAATGACCCCACCACTCACGATAATTCCCTTGCCCTTGGTGACACGCACTACCTCCCTCGCAGCGGCCCACCAGTTTCGTTTCGCCGTCATCCCTGTATTTGTTACTCCTAGGCTCGCTGGACTTGACTCTGGATCTCCAAGTGCACCGGCATAGTTAATCTCAAAAACGGCACCGCTTTTTATGGCCGTTCGGACGAGCGTATGTTTGAGATGAAAGGGTAATCGGGGTAGGGTAAGAGGTAGGCTGATGATGTGGGCCGTCAGTGGAGATGGAATGCTATGTGTAAGACACGCTGAAGAAAACGTAGTTGCGGTTGTAGGTGCAAGAGCAATGATATCGTAGGACTCAACGAGCGATGCATTGGCACTTGTCTAGAATAAAGGAAATCCCAGGAAAGGTGATTTGAGCAACGAGTTGGGAGATGAGAGGGTAACACGACGCACCAAACCGAAGCCTTTCTCGCTATCTTCGTCGATGTTGATCGTTAATCTCTTCAAAAACACGATCCCGGTCCTCTTCTTCAGTTGGGGTAACAGCGAGTCCAACGTGTTGATATGCGTCTTAGGGTCGATTTTCTTGTCGACTGTCTGGTTAAGTGCGAGAACGGTGTATCCTACTGTGGGTTGAAAGGTCAGGATGAAAAATGTACAGAAAGAATAACTGACAATGAACTAGGAGGTCGATGCGTGCTTCGATGGCCGAGATTTGCGCAGGAGTAAACACGACCGTTGTAGCTACTTGAGGTTGCTTTCCTTTGTTCTTTTTTGACTGTTGCGAGGCTCCATGACCTTGATGCGCGACCACGGGCACATTGAGGTCAAAGTACATGTTAGAGACTACAGTCGAGTGGGCGTACAGCCTACTTGAAATCGGTAACTTCAACTCTTCACTTTCCCCGTTGGTGGCCGGTGGCCCCCTGGTCCACTTCGCTTTCTACTTCACATAGGACTGTGCAACTTCTCCTTACATACGCTCATTACCCAAGTTCATCACACCAGTAGGCATCAGAGAGTGGAGGGGTGGATAGTTATAGCACCAGCTCAAACAGCAAGGTGATCGGCGGCAATGTATCCCTTAGGTGGCAAGTCGCACCTAGCAGTCACGCCGGCCCACGGGCTAACGATGCGGCTGACCAGTCGACGTGAATGGGACTAAACGATCGAATCACTGCAGGAACGCGACCAACAATGCAGGCTTTGGACATGTTAATGGACCACCTAGTATGTCTCCACCCAAGTTCCCGCCCCAACATTTCTCTCCAGCGGTTGCTAGATATGGAGCCAGAGCTGAAAGTATGGGAACACCCTCAGTCCTTAACGTATAACCTTGATGCGAGGAAACAATCACCACGAGAGAATCAGTCTCCTTGCGGTACTTCGCTGCTCCTGGACTTGGAACCTGACTGACCCCAGTATCCCCCTCCTTTTCAGGTTGGACAGGCGAGCGTCTCCATTCCATGATACCCACATCAGTGTTATGCAACCGAAGGGCTCTTCTCGCCCTCGTGTGCAACACTACACTGACGGACTCAAAGTGGATACGTGATCCGAGTTTCTTGAACCCCAAAGAAACCCGCATCGAGTATCTACTTTTGAACTTCCTTGTCCTCAATCAAATCATACGTCGGCGTTTTCGTCGTATCAAAATCACCCTTCCCATCAAACCGATGTTCCTCCCTCTTCCTCTGACAATACCCCATCGCAGCATCACGCACCCTCTCCCACTCAATCATATTCCTACCCAGCGCTCCTTCATCCATCTTGAGTGTCTCCAACGCCTCTTTCACCCATCCCACACAGTTCCATCCCGGCGTCCCCTGTCGAATAGGGATACCACGCAGAACGTCTATCACCTGATCCCGCTTCTCGATCTTGGCAACTGCCACACGAACGAGGAGCGCGTTAGTGGGGAAGGCGAGAGGGACTTGGATTTCCTCGAAGAACCATTCGATGCGTCCTGGGCCGGTCACTTTCTCTTTTGCGTGAAGTTGTGTGCCTTTGCCGTCTTTGGAGTCCGTCTTTGGGCCTATGAATAGGGCCCAGTGATATCTGTCATTGTCAGAGTTCAGACGAATCAGCTCTTGCTAATGGATTTATTGCGTGGTTTGCGCACGTGTCTTCGAGATTGGGCATGGTGGGGGAGCCGCCTCGGACATGGAGGGTGATGTAAAGGCGATCCTTGTTGGCTGGCATATTGGGGTGCCAATTGGGAGAGGAGAAATGACTGTTTTGATTCGACCCTGCTAGGGGGAAGTACTCGTGAGAAGTCCGGGGCCATTTCGTTAGCCCCTGGAACATCGAACAGCGGATGTAGTCTATGCAGACGTCCCAAACGAATCAAAGCAAACTAGCAAGCCTGAGGTCACAACAAATCTAGGGGGGCAATTCAATCGAATATATTCCAATGACAAGTACAACCCGCCCGCAAAAAATTACAGTTACAGTTGCATTGCATCCTCCTTCTCATACCCCGGGTTCTTGCGCAGAATCACGAATCCTTCGAGGACATGTGCATACGGTATGTATTCCTCCGTCGCTAACTCCGCCCGCTCGGTCGTACCCAGGCGAACAGGCGTCGTGTGTGTTTGGAAGCCGGAGATCGTGCGAGGTTTGCCGGCTTGTCCGACAACGTCGACGGCCTTGGGGGTGAAGTGAGTGTCATCGTCCTAGCAACCTTATATGTGATTATACTTACCTGTCCCACACGGACAGTCACGGGAAGGTTTTCGAGGTCCTCGTTGAGGGTGATGAGGAAACGGGGGTACATTGCCGTCGCTAGGTAGTACAACATCCAGTGGTACCGGTCCAGAACGACTGTTCCACATGCAACTTTAGTCTCATATGTGTGCGATACATTGAACGTAACTCACAGGCTTTAGCATCGGTGAACGCCATGATCGTCGCCAGCAAGCCAGCAATGGCAGGCCGACTCATGATATTGCGATCAGAGAAGAAAGGGCTGAGGCCGATCGCACCTTTGCCCATGTGTACCAACCCTTGGGC
Source organism: Chalciporus aff. trinitensis (assembly GCA_038089015.1). Classification (NCBI taxonomy): domain Eukaryota; kingdom Fungi; phylum Basidiomycota; class Agaricomycetes; order Boletales; family Boletaceae; genus Chalciporus; species Chalciporus aff. trinitensis. The sequence continues at coordinate 6,931 of JBBPJZ010000537.1, read as the reverse complement.
GATGCGCACCGTGAACAAACAGTCGGGCTCCTTGTAGTAGTAGCCAGCGAGTTGTCTCAACATTTGAGCAAGGCGAGCATTGTTGGTTCCTGCACCGACAAGACCCATGGCAAAGATAGCGTTAAGCGCGACTTGGAGGTCAGTATCGTGACTGTATTTCGATAGTGTGTCGAGGACAGGGAGTTGTGGATTTGATGCGCTGACCAGACCAAGAGCCAAAGGGATAGACTTGCGGATGATGGGATCTCCGTAGTGCATCTGTGATTGCTGTGGTCAGCGCGTTGCGTATAACAGAAGGAGGTCATTTACCAGATGGTTGAATTGCCGCATTGACATCTCTGAGCCAATCTCTTCACCCATCGCGAGAAGGGCAACCCCAAGCACAGCGAATGATATCATTGTATCGTCAGTCTTTGGCAGTTCCTCCTTCTTCTCGTCCTTCTTCTCTTCCTTTTCCTTCTCCCTTTCGACCTCGTCTCTCTCCTTCACAGCCTCTAGATGCTCGCCACAAAGATGGAGAAGTCTCTGCACTCGCAAGACGTTGCCTGTTGCTGCAAAGGAGCAGACCTCTACGAGAATCTGTGCCTGTTTTGAGATGGGATGCTCGATCGCTTTCAGCGTTTCGAGCGTTGCATCCGAAGCATCCTGGAGTCCTGAGGGTTTCCAAGTCAGTCCGACTTCGCTAGGGCTGAAGAGCCGAATATACCCACCAACATAGAGTAGTGCGAGACCTAGTGCCAGGAACCTACCCCACTTATCTTCAAGCATCTTTTCATCTCTTTCCATTAGTGTTTGAAGAATAGTGCTAGTGATTTCACCATTGCCACTGCCGACGAAGACAAAGCCGAGGGAGAGCGCGCTTAATGCGGCAACTTCCATCGAAGTAGATTCGTCAGCAACCGCGGGAAGGAGTAAGCTTAGTAGGTCTTCCCGATGCGAACCGGCATATGCCAATCCCAGACCAACGATAGCGGCAGTTTTGAGGGATAGAGAAGGATTTGTCGTGTAATCTCCCAGGAGTGCAAGTGCAGCATCCGATTCCGTCCGCACGCCCGCATTCAAGAGACCTGTAGCGAGAAGGGCACCAGCCTTGATGTGCTCCTCGGAGGAGTACGTGTATTTGTCGACATGACTGAGACCGATATCGGTGTCCCAAAGCAAACTAAGACCCAAACTAGCCGCAGCACTCATCATCCCTATATTATGTTAGGAAGGATCATAAAGGAAGATGTGTGACTGACCGTGGTCCTTGTTCTTGTAGACCCAGCTATTACCCTCCTCGGCCTCTACCATGAGTTTATCATTGCCGTAGCCGGCATTGACGAATGCGTTGACAAAAGTACCCGCCAGGTTGCCTCGGGCGGAATCGACGTTCGCAGACAGGCCTCCTCCTGGAGTCGATCAGATGAGTTGGAATATCAACCCGGTGAGAAGTAGGTTTGCTCACGCGTGTTCTCTAGATGGCTCTTGTACACATCTTCTAAGCTCCTGGGTTCTGCCACACCGAGTTCTTTCCCAAACTCTCTAAAGAATTTACTCAGGTTGGTATTACTAAGGCACTCCAGGATGTCTTGGGGAAGTTCTGTTTCTGCGTCGGCGTCTTCCGATGCTGGGGGCTGTAGCCATTCCACCGGTATTTGAGCCCGAGAGAGGAGGAAAGCAAGTTGTCGACGCATTACCCTAGACTGGCAAGTCAGACGACCTACAACGACAGTAAAAGCAACGTGACTGACGGGTTCCCGGATGCGTTGAAATCTTCTCGAATCAGATTCGCATCATTTAGTCGAATGGCCACGCTCAGTGCTTCGGGGAATTTGGCAAATTGAATGTAGACCTTGTGAATAGCTCGAAGGAAAGTCACGTCATCGGGGGGTGGAAGAAGAGTCACGCAGCTGCAGACCCTTCAACAGTGAATCAAGAGGAGACGGTTATAGTTACATACCGGTCCATGTACGTGCAAACGCGTCCAAATGTGTTGTCATCCACCAAGCCTACTATTCGATCGACCATTTCGAGCTCAACAAAGAGATCCACTGCGTCAGGTTCGGCGTTATGGGTGAGGAAGAATTTTGCACATTCTAATGCGAGTGTGCGTAGATCGTCGATGCTTCCGGGGACTTTAACTGCTTCGGGCCTCACAGCAGCATCGCCTTCAGTGGGAGGAGGAGAAGCAACAGCGTCTTCGCCTTCTTGCCGGAGGGTGTATTCTTCTCCAAGTTCCGATGCGAGATGGCGAACGTACTCGTGACCCCATGAACCTGGCTCTGGTATCGTCGATGATGGAGGGAGGAGGGAGGCGGATAGCAAGCGATAGCGGAGAGTGCCTCGCGGCTGAGTATCTGAGTACGTCATAGCCAGGACAGATAAGATGTCCGCAAAGAGACTCTACCACTCGATGAGCCACATATTGTAAATACAAACGTGGAGCGACCTACCTTGTTCTCTGATGGCGGCCACGCGTCGAAAAGCTTCTGGAGCTCGGGGTAGTGAGGGTGGAGGAACTTGAGGGGTTTGGGGACTGATGTCATAGACGAGGTTGATGTCCGTATGAGTACGCGCAGAGTCTCTAGAGCAGGTCTGTACAGGTCTGTGTTGGGTTCCTAATGACCAGGTGTGATTGAGCCCGGGCTAATTGAGGTATAGGGACGTACTCTCAATCTCTCGACGAGCATCTCGAGCTCAGACTTGAGCTGAGCGTCCTCTTCTGACTGCGATTCAAGTAGTCAGTACTCGCCACACCGATCGCGTCCTCCGACGCACCAGCTCCTCCTCCTCGTCCTTCTTCTCTCCATTCGCTTTGGACGCGCCAGGTTTCTTGTCTGTGGATTTCTTCTTCTCCTCTTCCTCCTCTTCCTGCTTCTTCTTCTTCTTTGGGTCCTCTGAGGGCACCTTTATTTCTGCAGTTGGACGCTCTACCATGATGGACGATTGCGATTGATGGATTACTACTGTCAATAACAAAGTCAATTTATGATCAGGACGAGGACGCGCGTCGCCAGGGTGCATCCAAATGTGGATGTTTGGCAAAGCCCTCCGTTCCAAACAACCGCCCAAGTAATTTATCACTCACACACAACAGCATGCCCGTACGTCCATCCACCCTGGTATATGGGGTTATAATACGACAGATTCACAGAGAAAAGGTCGGCGGGGTCGTGGAAAGTCTAACCGTAAGACAGCCCAGGAAGACGATGATCGGGGGATGCTCCTCCGCGAAGACATGAAGAACGAGCGGTTCAGTGCATACTACGGAGCACAGAAAATTATCTCGGACGACGAATGGGAATCATTTATGGACTCGTTGCGATCTCCACTGCCAACTACTTTCCGGATAACGGGCAGCAGAGAGTACGATCTGCTCATACTAGGCGTTCATATGCTCACCGTTACTCCGAAGGATAGCTCAAACGCTCGGAAAGACGATCAAGGACACGTATGTCCCCCTATTGAACAACGTCACCTTCGAAGGTGAAGTTATCCCACCACCCGCTCAAATACCTTGGTGCGTCTCAGTCGCGAACATAGAGAGTGGGGTCTCAACGTCGCTGGAATCCACAGGTATCCTGATGGGTTTGCATGGCAATTCAATGTATCGAAGAAGGTCTTGAGGAAATCACCAGAGTTCAAAAAGTTCCACTCCTTTTTGGTCCACGAGACAGAAGTGGTATGGTTTCACCAGCTGATTGCTGGAACCATCTTATACGTCTCGCAGGGAAACATATCACGACAAGAGGCCGTCAGCATGCTACCCCCTCTATTCCTCGACGTCCAACCCCATCACATGGTGAGCGAAAGCTCTTTCGGTGTTCCATCCTTCTAACCATGTACAGGTCATCGATATGTGTGCAGCACCTGGATCCAAGGTATTCATCCTACTGTTCGATTCGTTTGCATTGTCAATTCGAAATATAAGACAGCTCAACTGCTAGAGGCTCTACACGCAAACGACACCGCGACTTCAACCTCAACACCTCCAGGCCTCTTAATCGCCAATGATAGTGACGCTAGACGGTCCCATCTTCTTATTCACCAGTCAGCCCGCCTACCAAGTCCCGCTTTCATGGTCACCAACTTGGACGCCTCCATCTATCCGGTCCTTCGATCAGGACACACTGAAAAGCGCCGCGCGGTGAAAAAGACACCTAGCCAGCTGTTGTTCGATCGTATCCTTTGCGACGTACCTTGCAGCGGAGATGGTACACTTCGGAAAAATATCGGGATCTGGAAGCGTTGGCAACCCCTGGACGGGAATGGTTTACATGGGTTCGTTTGCTTGACTTGACCGCTGTGCACGTGTTCACGGTCGATCTACCAGGCTCCAAGTCCGTATCCTCCAACGTGCAATGCGAATGCTTGAGCCAGACGGCCGCATCGTCTATTCCACTTGTTCTCTGAACCCAGTGGAGAACGAGGCTGTCATTGCCGCTGCCCTGAACTCTAATGCAGAGTTCGAGTTGCTGGACGTGTCATCTCAATTGCCCGAGCTCATTCGCCGTCCTGGTATCACGAACTGGTCGCCGACGGTTGGTCGTACAATCGACACTTCATATCCCTCTTGGGCTGCTTTTATAGAAAGTATCCCCGAAGACAAGCGTGCAGAGTCGAAGATGATCGAGACCCACTGGCCGCCCACCAACGCTGGGTCTCTCAACCTTGAACGCTGGTTCGTAGCTTCCGTATCTCTGTATGGTACTCATCGTAACTGTGCCGTCCTCCTGTGATTTTAGCATGCGCATATACCCGCATCTTCAAGACACGGGTGGATTCTTTGTGGCTGTATTGGAGCGGAAACCTAGCCACAGACCCAAACACGCACCGTCAGCTTTTCTACTTGTCCTGCCTTTCCCGTTTACTCATGGACATGCAGGAAAAGAGCTGCCGAGGAAGCAGATGTAGCCACTCCAGTGGCCAAAAAGCTCAAACTCGAGACCGACATCCCCATATCCGATACCGAGGAAATTCCAAGTGCCATAGACGACGATGCGACAATGGCTGAGGATGGGCCCATCTCTGAAGCACCACAGACTTCACATGCCGTCCCAACAAGCAAGCCCAAACTGTCCGATCCGGGCTTCAAAGAGATGCCCTACACATTCCTCTCCCCCGACGATCCCGCGCTCGCTCTTTGCATGTACGTGTTCCCCCATCCACTCCCCTATTCTCCACGACTGAACTAATCACTCCCTCCCAACAGGCAACAACTCCACCTCACTTCCACATTCCCCTCCTCCCACGTCCTCGTCCGCAACCCCGAAGGTGACCCCGTCCGCTCCCTATACCTCACCAACCCACTCGTCAAATCCGTGATCCACCACAACGACTACACCCGCATGCGACTCATGACAGCCGGTACCAAAGTCATCACCAAACAAGAAGCCGGACGGGGTATGGAAGCCCAGTTCCGGATTCTAGGTGAAGGACTACCGGTGGTGTTACCATACGTGGCACCCCAGACAGTGATGGTGGGTGATTGGGAGGCGCTGAGGGTGTTGTTGGGGACGTATTATCCATTGTGTGCGTCGTTCCGGGAACCGTTTAGGTCAGCTATTGAGGAGAGAGGTGAGTGGGCTCGTGATTGGTCGGTTCGGGTACTGAAAGTTGACTGTGGTGTTTTTGGGGGGAGTAGGCGCTGGAAGTCATGTTGTACGGTTCTTGGCTTCGCAGTCTGAAGATACAACGTAAGTGGACGATTGTGACGCTACGCTTGCGGCCCGTCTAACTTTGATGTTTAGGCTCTCGCGGGATCTCGTGCTACCGCTTTGGAAGTCAAACGTCTCGGTCACACTCATGATCGATAAAAAGGCCAAAAGGTCCGTACACTTCCCTTCCGACTGGGTGTGGACTCACCCCAATGTCCACATCTGTAGTGCCCTCAGTCTACGTCTCTTTGGAGAAGACATTACGATCGCAGCGCGTGAAGCTGGCAAGCAGAAACGATCTGGCGGTGCCTCTGCCCCCGACCAACCCGAGCCCATGCTCGATCCCGAGAACGATGAAAACGGTGTCGACGACGCAGGGGACGAGGACAAACACGCCAACGGAGACGAAGACGACGTGGATGCAGAAGGAGAGCAATAAGATCGATAGCAAAGTGGATACGTTATCTATACTATTAGACAGCAATTTGTATAGCATTAAAAATCGAAAGCAAATGTGAACGAACATCCAACCTCATCTCACAAGGAAGCTATCATCGACTGTACCCACGCATTCCCCTCTATCCGTGGCCGGAACTCTTCCACACACCGACGCAATGCCTTGAGCTGTGAATCTGCCTCGACGTCTTCCATGACGATGTCTTCACCTTCCGTGCCAGTGACCTCAGCGCCCGTGGAGTCCGCCCATTTGCGAAGGAGCTCTTCAACGATTTGGATGCCTTCTTCCGTGACTTCGTCGGGATGCTGTGGTTCGGGATGTTGACCCACTGCAAAGTCCTCCAGTTCGTCCGCTTTGCGTTTCGCGAGCTAAGCACGACCATGTCGAGTCAACGACCACGCATGTCTATATACAAAATGCAGACGCACCCTGACAACGTTCTCGGGAAAATTGGCAAGTTGAGCAACATGGATCCCAAAGCTTTGATCCGAGACACCTAAGACGCACGAGTTAAACAGAGCACGCATGGGGGACAAGTACAACCCCCGTCGAGGTTCGCTTACCAGGTTGAACCTTGTACAGCAACGTGATATCCCGCTCCTGAGAACCCTCCTCCTGTCCAACATGTGCGACGACATGCAAATTCTTCACGTGTGGAATCTCTTGATCGAGCGCGGTGAGTTCGTGGAAGTGAGTTGCGAAGAGGCAGAAGGCGCGGATGTTCGAGGCAATGTTTCTGTCCCCCCGGCATTAAGTCTTAGTTATCCGACTGAGAGACACCAAAAGAATAGATGGGACTGACTCTGAGATGGCCCATGCGAGTCCGAATCCGTCA
>JBBPJZ010000536.1:0-17991 GCA_038089015.1 Chalciporus aff. trinitensis | reverse complement strand
GACGTCTGCCACTGCCGCTGCTGCTGCATCCTCCTCGTCAAATGGACCTCCGCAGCACTTGCAGGTCGCGACGGACATGACATCGCCGACTGTGGCGCCTGAATCAGCGCTCTATGAACTGGACGACGTGGTACCCCCTGGTCACACCCATCGTACGTTGGTCCTCTGTTTCGATGGAACAGGCGACCAGTTTGATACCGACGTGAGTGTCTACCTTACCTCCCGCATGCTCATGACCCACTCAAGCCCCACGCAGAACTCGAACATCATCCAGTTCTTCTCTATGCTGAAGAAAGATGACCCCAAATCGCAGATGGTTTACTACCAGGTATGTAGGTCGCCTCCCCGTATCTGGGCTGGTTTTAACAATAGTGGAAATTCCTTAGGCGGGAATAGGCACCTACACTATACCTCAAATAGCAACTCCGTTCATGGCTAAGCTATCCAAGACCGTCGACATGATGATCGGGAGTCACCTTAACGCACACGTTATGGGTAAGCCAACATTCGCCTCGGTTCTCTTCATAGGGATAATGGTTGCGCAACTTCTAGGCGGCTACGAGTTCTTGATGCAGAATTGTGGGTAGAAGTTCCTTGCTGGTTTACTTCACATGCTTAGCCGGATTCGTGCAGACGAAGAAGGCGATAAGATATGCATCTTCGGGTTCTCGAGGGGTGCTTACACAGCACGTGCCCTGGCCGGAATGTAGGTCTGGACCGTCTTAATCTGGGGTTTGGTTAACAGCTCTCCGCTACGTAGGATCCACAAGGTTGGCCTCTTACCTCGATGCAATCACCAGCAAGTCCCGTTTGCGTACAAGATGTACTCTCAGGACGATGAACAGGGTTGGGCTCAGAGTAGAGCCTTCAAGAAAGCTTTCTCTATTAATGTCGAGATCGAATTTGTCGGTGTTTGGTGAGTCTGGACATCGAACGCATGTGATCTCGAATTTCGAATTCATGATCGCAATAGGGACACGGTTAGTTCCGTTGGGATAATTCCTCGCAGATTGCCTTTCACGCGAGCGAATAATAATATTCGATACTTCAGGCATGCATTGTCGTTGGACGAACGCCGAATGTATGTGTCCTTTTCTGTCTTGGTAGGATTTGGCAGTTAACCTAGTTATATAAAGACGCTTCAGAGTGAACTACTTCAACCGGTCGAGGCCAGAGGATCTTGAACTTGGCGTTAAGCGCCATGAGATGCCACGTAGTTTCAAGAGGATCCCTGTGCCGAAAGTCATCAAGGAATACAGCAACTCACACTCACATCACCACGAGCCATCCTCGCTCGAGCTCGAACAACAATGGGCTCAACGTGAAGCGATCACGGAGACCAACGTCGAGGAAGTTTGGTTCGCTGGTGCCCATTGCGGTCAGCACTCCCAGAGTGGTCTGCGTTAACCCCATCTTACTTTGCCTTTCACAGATGTCGGTGGCGGATCAGTTGAGAACGGTACCCGCAACAGTCTTGCGCGTATCCCATTACGTTGGATGATCAGGCAGTGCTTCCTCTGTAACACCGGTATCATGTTCCACCGTTCCACGTTCAAACAAGTCGGATTGGACCCTACTACGTTATATCCGCACGTATTGGAGCGTCCACCTCCGCTCTTCCAAACACCACCTCCTCGTTCACCTCCCGGGACTCCAGACTCGCTCAAGGGCTATACGGTGCCACGTCCTGAAGTCATCAGGGGCACCGATGGAGCGGTTGTGGCTTACAGCGATGGCGGCACCTTCATCAGCGAAGAACACGAAGACCTAGCCGATGCACTCTGCCCTTTGTATGATCAGCTGCAGATCGCACTCTCATGGTGGATTCTTGAGGTTATCCCGCAAAAGATGAACTATCAGAGAGACGATGATGACCAGTGGGATAAAGACATTGTGTAAGTCCCGTTGGTGTGGTCATGTTTGATCTGTTAGCTGAAAGGACCATACAGTATCAACCTGGGCGGGGGTCGACACATTCCCATGCAGGGCAAAGAGGGCGTTCAAATCAAGTTCCATCGGACGGTGAAGATTCGTATGGAAGCCGATGGGTTGGAAGGTGGCAAGTACTGGCCTCAGGCGAAACTCAAGGTTGAACCAAAGTATGTCGACTGAGCCGTTGACCAGATATTCTCCGCGAGTTTGGCACTTGTATTTTATGGTGTTATCGTTCTTGGAACAACTGTTCACACCTTCCTTAAGCTTTATACCTTGGGTATGATATGTCTTGGATCTACATAAGTATATCCTGTTTAGTATGATACACTCCCTTTACTTCTTGAGGCACATCTTGATCCCTGTGATGACGTTGTCCTTGAGAAATCAGTTCAACTTCATCAGCATGTGAACAGTTAACCACCGGAAATTTTCGGGGCGAGTCAAGGATGATCCTCTACGGCCGTGATACGCCGAGATATAATATGCCCCGCTGCCTCAACGCTCCTTAGTCGCTGTGGACACGATGGATCCCTCGCAATCAGACATCGAAATGACAGTGGGCACCCCCGGTGGACGGTCTAGTACGACGCCGGGTCACGATGAACCTCAAGACCACCAGAGCGATTCTGTTCCACTTGACACCGAACTTGCCAGGGGCCTAACAGAAACCCCAGAAAACGCCTTTGCAGATGCCAGACCTACGAAACGATATCAGACCTTACTCGTCATTGCTGGGTTCACGATGATCTTTCAAATCATCGGGATCAACCAAACATTCGGTGTCTTCCAAGTGAGTCACTACTGTCAACTTTTTCAAGTCGTCACACGATCTAGTTGTGATTGGTGTCTCTTTGTACTACTAGGAGTATTATACCTCACCGCAGAGCAATATTTCCGACGCCATTGGCCAGGATGCATTGGTATCGCTGGTTGGCACGATCGGTGCAGGTTTGACATGGGCAGGTGGTCTGTTCATAAACCCATGGATGGCCCGTATCCAGAACGTCCGACTCATCTCCGTCGCTGGGGTCATCCTTATGAGCCTAGGAATCTTCCTCGCGAGCTACACCACCAAGGTGAGCACCGAGGATCGTATGATATCGGGGCACGCAAACCTGTTACTTTCAATGATAGTTGTGGCAGTTATACATGACGCAAGCACTTCTCTACGGTATCGGCGCGTCGATGTATTACTTTCCGATCATGTCCCTAGCACCGATGTATTTCGACGCCCATAGGGGCTTTGCGATGGGTGTCATCCTCTCTGGAAGCGGTGCGGGTGGACTCGCATTTGCGCCGGCAGTAACGGCACTCATCGCCAAGTTTGGGGTTGGATGGACGTTACGAATCCTTGGACTTTGGAATCTCGTCATTGGCATTCCCGTTGCCTGCGTCACTCGAAAGCGACAAGGGTTCGGACGTGGAGGGACAAGAATTAGACTTAATCTGGTGAGGAAGAAGACGTTCTTGTATCAGGTTCGTCCCGGATGTCGATGGATACTACTTCACAAACGCTCAATTCAGCTCTCTGAAAGTCGGGAGGAGCATTCCTTCAGGCAGCTGGCAATGTCGTCCCGCTGTATTATATGACCACTTATTCGACGTCCGTACTCGGATATTCGACGTCGACTGCCAGTTTGGTGTTGGCCCTTAACAACGCTGTGAATACGATCTCGCGAATATTGATGGGCGTCCTCGCGGACAAAGTCGGTCGACAAAACACGACAGTTGCAAGCGTACGTGTAGACGAGGTCACTGTGTCTATCATATCGATGCTGATTCAGACCCAACCCAATACAGGTGCTTCTGAGTGCCCTCTCCGTCCTTGCGTTATGGTACGACGCGCCGCGGGCCCGCTTCCTTGCCTTTTCCGTCATGTATGGGACATACGCGGGTGGGTATAATGCGCTCTTGCCCACGACCATCACCGAAATCTTTGGTGTCCAAAACTATGCGGCCGTCAACGGAATGATCTATTTCCTACGTGGCGTCGGGACATTATTCGGTGCCCCCATTGCTGGAGCCATACTTGGCAGTCATGCGCGCTCGCCTGTCGCTGGGATGCTTGGCTCTGTGGTTGATCTGAGGAAGCGGTATAATGAGGTTGTGTTGTTTGATTTTGCGTTGTTGATCGCTGCGTCGTTTTGTGTGGGGTATGTCAGATGGTTGGATGCGAGGGATAAGGGGAGGTGGCTTTGGAGGGCGTAGAAGTGATTTCCGGAATCTGATGTACATACTACATACCCGTGTATCAAAAATTACTGGGAGGGGCTTGGAAGATGTTGGGATTCGGCGCGATTCAACCGTCGGCCCGGACGGTCCGTGGACTCCCCCACTCATCGACAGATGATCGCTCCTGTAAGTTACACTCACCATCCACCGTCGTTACAGGTACTACTGAATCGTCGTCGCTGTCTTCAGATTTCTGTCCTAGGCAAACAGTCCATGACCTATCATCATGCTGTTACCAATGACGCGCCGTATAGTGAAGTGACGGACAGAACACACGATCCTGTACGAAAACTTCCTTTGGCGATTGTCTCTTTGTAACGTTGTTCTCCATGGTATGTCCCTATGCTTCCCCGCTTTCCCATGACATTACGGCCAACATCTCACCATGTCACATGGCCTTCTTGAACGGACAACCCGGGCCTCTGGAAATGCCCTTCTGCTCTCCCCCATCCAACAGTACGCACATATAAATGCAGTCCACTGGATGAAGTAAACCTGCGAGCTCCCATCCTGCCTGTTCCAAACCAACCCTCTCATCGTCATCGCTGGCATCTTGAGACGACGATGCTCCGCACCGCCTCTGCCCTCTTGGTATATACTGCACTCGCCCGTGCATGGACCACCTTCGTCGTCCCCCACACGGACGACGCAGACGATACGCCATCACTCATGGCTGCTGTTTCTTCATACACGTCCGATGCATCGATCGTGTTCCAAGCTAACACGACCTATAACATCTGGTCCCCGATCACGTTCCCCAAGTTGACGAACGTGGAAGTAGCTATCGAGGGGAATTTGACTTACCCGACGAGCATCGAAACGGTACAAAACTATGTCGGAGCTGCTGTAAGTGCGCATTTCTCAGATGGCGTGGGTGGGGTGTGTAGATGTGCTGACGCGTTCAACTTGGGATGCTCAAGAATTACTCAGGGGCTTGGTGGGTGTTGCGATCTCGAGCTTCCATGTCCAGTTTTCTGAGCGTCGGTTAGGATTTCGTTCACGGGTGGAAGTAACGTGACGTTGCGCGGCTCTACTGACCTCAACTGGGGCTGGGTCGATGGCCATGGTCAACAAGTGAGTTGCCTGTGTTCGTGTTGCGGCTGATAGGCAGCTCGTACTGAATGTCTATCATCACAGTGGTGGGATCTCATGCAACAGACGAACCGACCCTATGGCTGGCTATTCGGAAATATCTCCACGGGAGTCATCCGAAACATGAAGATTTACAAGGTCGGTTTTCTCCTTCTCTCTATATCTGACATTGACTCAGAATTAACCTACGATATAGCCCCCCGCATGGAATTTCCTGACAACAGGATCTGACAATGTGCATATCTACAACAACACTATCTTGGCCGGATCAGATAACGCTGTGAGTATTCCAGCGGTCGTGGGTGGGATGTAGAGTTGAGCGACCTTTCTTTTAGTCCTTCCCTTTCAACACGTATGTTCGAGGCTTTGGATCCTCGCCCGTTAAGTGCTAACGCGACGAAGTGACGGGTTCTCAGCAGGCGGAACCAACCTCCTCTTTGAATACAACCATGTCGTCAATGGCGACGACTGCCTGACCGTCGTCAACGGGGCGAAGAATATCACATGGCGGTATGTCTTCAGTGTTCCCGGGCTCATCCAGGTACTGTGGTGACATGGCCGCCCGTGAACAGGAACAGTTACTGCGAAGGCTCTCATGGACTTTCCGTCGGTTCTTTGGGTAAAGGTGGACAGGTTTCCTCGGTAGAGAACGTTCTGTGAGTCCTACGTATCCTTTGCCCAACGCTATGGATCTCATACCCGGCTCTAGGTTCGAAAACACCATCATGGTAAATCTCTCCCTCGCGTGTGAGATCAGGTCTAACAACCCTTGGAACAGAACCACACACTCTACGGCGCCCGATTCAAGAGCTGGACAGGCGGAAACGGTGCCGCTATCAAGTACATCTTCTCTCTCTCTCGCCCAAACCAGAATCCACAGCTCACCCCATTCTTCCAGTGCAACATGGCGAAACATCCTGTTCATCGACGTCATGTTCCCCATTTACGTCACCCAAAAGTAAGTCCCACCTGTCCCATCCCACCGTCATCATTTAACGCATGTCAACGAATAGCTATTGGGACCAAGGCGTACGTCTCCACTCTCCACCGTGCTTTCACGCCGCTCTTGAATCTTTGTATTGACATTCCCCCCCTTCTAGGTCGGCCCCCGCCCAAACTCGTCCGCGACGAACGAAACACGCATTGAAAATTTCCTCTTTGAAAACTTTGTCGGCGTGATCAACGAGTACGTTCCCTCCCTCCCCAACACGTCCTCATGCTCACGCTCACGACACGTACGACAGCACCCCCGGATACGTCGAAGGATCATGTATCAGCGATCCTTGTTGGTACTACGTCCCCGGCGCAACAGGTAAAGAAGTGGTCATTTTTGATCTTTACCCCAACACCGGTCAGTCTTCATTCTATTTTCATCATGGTTCGTCTGATGAGAAGAACCCTGCGCTGGAATAGCGACGAATATTGTGGCCGAAAACTTGTTTGCAAGGACGTTGACGGGAGCCCCTGTCGCTGCCATGTGCAACTCTTCCACGGTACGTATGACTCGGATCTGCTCGCTCGACTTGCCTGAATGTTCTCTAGATCACGAGCGACGTTGGTTTCGTATGTTGGGATGGCCCTTACGTCCCAACAATGTTAGGCTTGTAAACGTCGTTACTATCACACCCCTGTACGGTTCTTTGTCTGTAAAGCGGATGTATATCGATACACGAGCGATTACAAACAGCTTTTTCTCTACTTTATCTGCCTGCATACCGAAGGAGAGAGTACATGACCCAACGAGTCCGTACTTTAAAACACCAACGAAAGATAACGTGGGTTGAGGACAATCATACATACTACGTCGTTCTTATCGTATACAGAGAGTGATAGACATACTGGATGAGACAAAACAACAAAGACCATCGACCTATTGAACTAACATGCAACCTTTTATAGGGATAATTTAAGCCCTCTCGCCTCTGAGGCGGCGAGCCAAAGCGAGATCCTTGGGTTGGCTATTAAGCGGTTAGTACACGGTATCAGCGGGAAGTTACGGAAGAACATACATAGTCACACCTGAGGAAAGAACGCGTTAGTATCACGTGTCAGTAGCACCATGAGTAAGAATGACTCACGCTTAGCGTGGATAGCAGCCAAGTTGGTGTCTTCGAAGAGGGAGACGAGGTAAGCCTCAGCGGCCTCCTGCAAGGCCATCACAGCGGATGACTGGAAACGCAAGTCGGTCTGTCGAACGATTATAAATCACACGTGGCGACTGGGTGGCACAACACATCCACTTACCTTGAAGTCCTGGGCGATTTCACGCACCAGCCTCTGGAAGGGAAGCTTCCTGATAAGAAGCTCGGTAGACTTCTGGTACCTTCTGATTTCACGAAGGGCGACGGTACCAGGGCGGAAACGGTGAGGCTTCTTGACACCACCGGTGGCAGCCTGTGGCATGACAAAGAAAGGGGATGATGAGCGGTGTCGCCCAGGTACGGGGGCGTGGAGGACATACGGCAGCGGCAGTCTTGCGAGCAGCCTTGGTAGCCAATTGCTTACGGGGGGCCTTGCCTGAAAACGAGTTTGTCACCCGACATACGCGATTTCACTACCATCTTACCTCCGGTCGTCTTACGGGCGGTTTGCTGTTCAACACGTGGTGAGTAACTGGATGGTGTACATGCGTTGAAGGGTGAACTTGCCTTAGTACGAGCCATTGCTATGTACGATAGAGATTAGTTGTTGTCGTTGATGACGTTGAGGAAGAGTGGAAATGAGTCGCTGTGTGAAGCGGCGGTGGTGGTTACGGAGAAAGGGATGATGAGAGGGTGGTTCGTTGATTCGGGGCGATGGAAGTGGGTGTTTCCCACGCCTCTTTTGTTCTCCACTGGGTTGGAGCTTGCGCACTGACCGTGCCATCTCTCACCTCGGAAGTTTGGTCTCCGAGCGTAGATGTTCCGAGTGTCAAATATTTCTCATGCATACACCACACCAAAAGCATACCAGATTCTCAGCTATGGATGGTGGTGGGCTATACATGCATCGGTCTATAGAGTTATCGAGGAAAGAAATGCGTAACAAGTCTGCTCGGTACCGTCAGTGGTTCACAAAGGCGGGCACCGCTTTATCTTTCCTGAAAGTTGTCCTACAATTTCGAATCTGCTTTCTGTCAACGGTCGGACACAACCGGTTGTCTCTGGTTGCGAGGCCGTCCTTTCCGCTGTGAAACATTGGCTATCTTTCCCTTGAGGGTCCGTATAGAAGTCTCGGAGTAGCCACACCCGAAACAGACTGTCATGCCAGTGCATACATAGTTCCACCCCACAAACACACACCACGTCAAAAATTGGTGGTGTCATGGTGATGCACTTGCCTCGACTAGCAGCTCCGAGGCGCACTGGCACGCAGACACAAACCTCTGGCCAAGTGCCACTGGAAACGTGCCAACGGGGAAGGAAACCACGCTTGCTGATTTCCTCGTGATTACGGCCCAGCTCAGCGCATGACGATCGACCACTAATCCATGCTGTATCAACAAGCTCAGGCTCAGGCTCATGAAATGACGGTCTCGAAGGGGCCTAGATGGTGCTTGCGCGGGTCCGATCGAATCGTCTACCACTCTAACCGAGTACGCAACTGAGAGCCAGAAGACACCCGAAAAGTTTAAAGTAACGAGTGACGATAGGGATGACCTGACCGCGCTAAGTATTACCGCCTGCATTGATAACGGCTCGGATCCTTGCAATTGATCTCAAACCGGTTGATCACATGTATGATCGTCGTGTAGCGAAACTGAAGCATCATTTCCATCAACGAAACAGTAGGAGCGTGATTGACCCTGGAACGTTGTCGCGATCTTCACCTTCGATCACTCAATTGCCAGCTGTTCTGCATCTCCCTCGTCAATCACAGGACAGAAAGAAAATCCAAAATGTGTTGTACACATCGCCAACGCGAGTCCGTTTCATAATTTTCGTACCTACGCATCTGTAGTGTAGTAGTAGTAATAATACAAACAGAGTACATGTCATTGTATATATCCATGCTGCGGGTTTGGGGTATCAATTCCGTATCAAACACTGTCTACCCTGGCCTCCCGCACCCCCACTCAGAACCCACCCAAACACCCATCAAAATCAAGAGACGGTACCCTAAATGCACTCTGATCACGTATCCGTCCATCGGCACTCTGCTCCCTCGATGGATGAGGATGCCGACCATGATGACTCTGTGACCGCCGAACACCTCTCTTGTCTTTCGTAGGCGATGAAGGTACATGTGGGAGGAACGACAGCGCCGAATCGATGTCTTCTTGCGTGAGCGAATACGGTATCATCGGATGACTCGTATTCCGACGGGTATAATGTACGGATATCGATGGGGTATGGGTATATGCGAGCTCAGGTGGTGTCCTGATACTATCAGAGTCATCTGATTCTAATGAAAAAAAAAGGAGAGCATCCACAGTGTCAGGAATGAGCGAACAAGTGGAGATGGGGGTAACCTGATGGCTCTATCGATGAAGCCTCGAACGTCCGTGGGTGGAAATAACTGTCTTGGAGAGTGTCTATTTCCCAAAGACTGGATCGGTAATGTGAATGTGAATGCGAGTAGGTCGTGTCTATGAATTCTCGTTCGTGCCGACCAGGGAGTGCGCAGTTATTGGGAAGCACTTCGGCAGGCGTGCGGTCGTAGGTGGATGGGGAGTGGGTTACGAACGTCGATGTGAGCGTCGGGGTCGGTGGGAAGTGCACATGAGGGGAAAGTTGGACAGTAGGGCACGCTGCGAACGGGAAAGGTTCTGGCCCATAGAGTGGGTTATGTGATAGATCCGACAACTGTGGGGGTTTGAGGATAGACCGGGGGGACATGTGCGCCTCGAAGAATTGCAGAAACACTTCCAACAAGCAAAGTCACAAACGAGACGATGGACAAAGGACCAACCCCCGGGCGCGGGACGAGCAAGACGGTAGCGAGGAAAAGTCCGCCCAGTGATGGGGAAACTCGGCTTTATAGTATCAAGAACGCATTCGGAACGTGGTTTCCGAGTCAACAAGAATTCCGAAATGAGCACAGGCTTACTTTGGAACCAAACGACAGATGGGTTTGTCCTTGGTCACATTTGGTGGAGCCGGCATTATTGAGGGCCGACCAATTGGACGCCTACTTATTCCAGCAGGGAAAGTTGTCACCCATTCGGCTTAGTTCCCTGCGATCCGATGACAGAGACCCTGGTTCCCTGGTCAAACCTATTTCTGACTGTCTGCGGGTACATGGCACCTGCTCTGGAGTTTGAGCATCAGTTACGGTGGGCGACAGTTCGAATGGCAGAAAAAGCGCAATTGAAGAAACGCGCAGCCACTTTTCTCACCCCCAAACCTAAGTTCATGATCCTAGCCGGCTTTTGTCACCGAGCTGAGCGTTAAATAGTGATGAGATCCCGAGGTCGGCCTGGGCGTGGAACATTGATGAATGAACGTGCCGCTGGCAACCAGCTCGTGCTGTTTGCGGTGTCCAGCCCCTTCAACAAGGTCATGCAAGGCCATACTCATGACGGTCGGACGACCATCGACACGACCACGGCTGGCCGTGGATATGACACCTGTTTGAGCGATAAGATTCATCTCCCGCGGTTCTGTCGTCAGCGGCTAGCGGGTCATGTCACTTGTCAGATCATGTCAGAAGAACAGACGATGACATCGGTCCCTTAGCCAATTTAATCAGCCCCACGTCGTTGGATGAATATTTAAGATACCTTTGAATTGATACAAAAGATGTTACAACACACGCGAGATGAACTATGCGATGAGATGGTTCCAATTTCCAAACTCCCTCCATGAATGGGTCCTGACGCCTGGTCCTGAAACAGAAACGGAAACTAAGAGAGCGACAACAACAAAGACAGTGAAAAGTAAAAGTACACAGTAGCCAACCTCCTGCCCCCACAATCCTCAGATAATATCTGCCAAGCCATGACATCAATTCATCCCGAGATCACAGAGACCATGGATTCGTCGTACTGAACCCACTCCCCATCTTCCTAGATTCGGAAGGATTACCCCAGGGGTCAGGCTCCATCCCTCCAAACGTAATCGTCCCATCAGGGGACCCGAACGACAATGAGGTCGAAGCAGGCGAAGTCGAAGAACGTAGAGGACTTCCGAACGAAAGCGCAGAAGAGTCGATCGAAGGTGTTGCAAAGGGATTACCGAATGCAGCCGTGGACTCATTCCCCACTGGGATTGGAGGAGACCATACAGAGCCATCACTCGTACCAAACGATATCTGACCACCACCACCTCCTGAGTTGATTTCGGGTCGATACGAGGGCGATAAGGACAAAGTTGATGATGATGCGAATCTTGGGTGATCCCGTCTGGACGTTCCCGCCGTCCTATACGGATCCCTGTCTTGCAGTGACAAAGAGGTGGCGAATGTGGCGTTTAGTGACTGTGGTGATTCTAGACCTTCGTCGTAAGGGACGGGCTTTACAACGCCCCGCGTTGTTTCAACTTGGCTTATCGGTGGTGACGATAGTGGAACTGAAATGGAGCGATGGGGAGGTGGCGGTGCTGAGGTACCTTGATCTGGCTTAGGTCGAGGAACCAGGAGTTGTTCCGGATGACGCTCGGCTTCCCCAATCATCTCCCTTATAGCAGCCAGGTCAAAACCAGCATGGGCAGGAACATCCGGCATGGGGTCTGAGGAATGCCGCTCTGGGGAGGCGGGTGTGGCGCCAGCATCCGCAGAAGCTGGGGAAGGTGTAGATGCCGGACTCGTTGTTTCCATGCGTGGTGGAAGCTCGTCATCTTGTGATATTGATGACAATGTTGATGGTCTTCGTTTGGTAGGGCCAAATGAATTGGAGGATGGGGGACGCGAGGTTGATGTCGGTGGAGTCGACGTTTTCTTCGTTCGCTTAGAAAACCACCCCTTCTTCTGCGCGATCAACTCCTCGTCCCGAACCACAACTCTATCTTCCTTGAAATCAGGTTCCTAATTACATCAATCGGTTATCTCGCCAACGAGCCTCGAGGCAGAATGCTTTACGACGCACCACAGGTTCATCAAAGTAGTCTGCTGTCACGGGGAATCCAAGCTGGTCCAGAATGAGCGGCATGAACGTTCTATAACTCATATGCCCTGCAATCTTATCCGTCACATCCACATTCTCCAATCCTGGTATACCTTCTACAGGGCCTAATCCAGCTACCGAACTGAGACCTCCGCTGGTTGCTCGGAACAGATAGTTCAATACCCAATCGTTCTTTGCGTATGCGTTCACGAATCGACCGGATACCACACTCCGCGCGGTATGCCATGTACTTTGCGAAGCCGTCAGCGTGGCACCGAGAATGAAGACATCTTGAATGATTCCGAATGCCTTCGCCTTGCCGAGCTCCACGAGGGCGTAGAAAATGACGCGGGCTCCAAGCGAAAAGCCGATCAAGGTGATGGGTCGGACCCCAAGATGCCGCTGCAGCAATAGTTGTGCGAGCACAGTCCCTGCCGCTCGTGCACGATCAAGGGCGTTGTTCCAAGGATTATCGATGAGGTAACCCAGCTTCGTCAGGACTTGTGAGCGAGAGATGAGCGTCTGTAAGCAGGAGACACCGATACAGCAAGGACTTACCGATTGGCCACTGGAGTGCACTCATTAGAGCAGTCATAGCGGTGTACTGCAGTACCGTTTGACCCAGCTGAGTCAAGACTTCGGTCGTCAGGATCCTCAGGGCACTTCCTGTCTCTGTGATCATTTCAGGTTCCCAGAGGACGCTGAAGACATCGCCAACAACGGGGTCTAGAACGCTAAAAGGAAGCCGCACGTCATCAATCTTGCTACTCATAAATCTGCAAGCAGGTGAGCAGAGAGTCAGAGAAGAGAAAGGTGCTCATACCCGGGTACAGTTAGTATACAGCTTACACGCTTGTTATTATGGAGAGGTAGTACATCAAATGTCCTGACATTTCGAGTCCGTCTGGCCATACCACGTGCAGCGATGCCGGAGCCTGTGAGGACACCACCCGTCGTAATCACCGCAGCACCTCCTGCACCGGCGAGGAAGCCTGTGGTCCCTGATATGCCGACGGTGGTGAGTGCAGCGCCCAAGCCTGCACCAATGACGGGGGCCAGTAGCCCAGCTGAAAGTCCGATGACGAGACCACCACCTGCAAGCACGGTGAGCATATTCGTAACTTGCTTGACAAGAGCCCTTTACCTAGAGTTGCGAGACCCATCATCACGTATCGCCTCTTTCGATTGGCTTTGGAAGATCCGTCAATGATATCTTGATTCTCCATTTTCTCGACGCTCTCCTGGATTTCGAGTGCTTCCGTGACGCGTCGCTCGAATTTGACGACATCAATCCAACCCAGTCCGAGTTTAAGTGCGACATGTTCCAATAGTACGCGTGAACGCGCATCATAAACGCTGTCCACAACCAAAATCAAAAATAGGTCGCACAGAACCGTCCACCGGATGTCAAGCGTGACATCCTTATCGACAGATGAAAGAGTGGTAGTAACGCCGGGTAGGGAGGATGGGGTCACGGATGTTTCTTCTAGGATACGTGCGGTCGTTTGGACCGTTGGTGTAGGCGAGCGCGAAGGTGTCGGAGAGGGAACGGGGGATTTGGTGGGTTTAAGATTGACATCCTCGCCATTCTGAAGGGGACCCTTCTCCATTTCTCGCTTCTTCGCTTCTGCCGGATCATACTCGGGGTTGGCGATTGTGTGGGTGGTCATCAGGGATGGTGCAAGATCGCTTGCCTGTACACCATGGAGGGCAAGGCTATCGATCATCTTCTGCTCTGTGAATACACGTTAGCGTGCATCATGTGTCCACCGAGAAGGGGGATGAATACGGAGGAGATACCTGCTGTCTCGACATCCATGTGATGATACAGTCGCCCCATGACCTTCAATGCCCATAGTTCCATGCTCTCAATGGAATCTTTGACCTCCTTCCGCTGAATGGTCTTCTGTTTCTTCACCATCTCCTTGGCAGTAAGTGCGCACAGGCCAACATACGCGATACGTTGAGCCTCAGTGAGCATCTTCTTCGTGGTCTGTATCTGACCCAGCGGAGTCATAGCCTTATCCTCATCGAAAAGGTATCGCGTGCGTAGATGCACTTCGTCCGCTTCATCCTCCTCGTCGACGCGCAACCGGGTGTACTCGTTCTCGTTCTGTTCCGCCTTTGATCTCCATTCGGTACCTTTGTCATCAAAGTCGATGAGATTCCCTGTCGCGTTCCCTGCGCCTGCGTTGGATACGGATTTCTTGCGGACGTAATGATATTTCCGTTGGTCCTCTTCATCAAGCCCACCCGCGAACTCGTCCTCCTTCACCACTGGCATCTCTTCCCAACCTTCCTCATCATCAGCATCGTCGAATGAAAATGGGTTTTTGGGTGCGTGAACATTGGTCGGCATTAGTTGATCGTTAGGGCTGACGGGTTTAATGACTAGGTATCTTGATACAAAATTAATGGTGTGCTGTCTGACCTCGATGTCAAGGTCAGAGCCTCCTTTCCCACGATTAGGTTTGCTTCTCAGCTTGAATAACATGTTGCAACATTACTCTCGCCTCTTCTACCAGGAGGAATCGTACCATGCTTGTTCAAGCTGCACGTCCTTTATGGCTTTGAGTATCTGAACACTCAGCTCATCGTCATGCGACAACTCCATGTCTGGTTCGAACTGAAGAACACATCATACTCACAGGCACAGTCATTGGGTGCTCGTGCTAATTTTGATCCATTCCAGGGCATCGAGCCTCGTTAATTGAGCCCGCTAGTAAGCGGAACGCCGCTTAGGAACCGATTTGACGTCTGGGCCCTTGCCCTCATGTCAATCCCGTTTGCTCTCGTCGGGCCGCACATTTTACAACGATGCATACTTCGTGGCGATGTAGGCAATTATTCACCCCTGAGCACCATGATGCCGCCAAACGCGAGTCGTGTCTCACTGGCAGGTATTGTTCTAACTATCGTCGGTATGTCGAAGTGATCGCAGTGTCCAACCGTATGTTGCCAATGAATCTTTTCTTTTCGCTCAGTGAACGTTTTTCCCTGGGCTGGATGATATGCCAACGACTGGATCGAGTACTTACCTGCCTTGGATCTAGGTGGGTTGGTATCAAAAGCTTGATTCAAAAGGGCTATCACGAGGCAAAAAGGCTCCTTTGATACATTGTTCCTAAATGACAGGGTTAACAGTACAAACCCGGTCTATCCAAGGTAGCAACCTTCTGGCGCTCGAAACGCTCCTGAAGGCCTGTTTTGAGAACGTGAAGAATCGGTTTACGTCCCTATATTTACCGAACGGTTGCCTTTTGAATATCGTAAAACATGGATGGTACGCTCGCCGTACCCATCAGACACCTGTCCATGATCGAGCTCATGTCCATTGCATTAGCCCCAGTCGTTTCTTTGCGGCAAACCAGCTGAAGCCATGTTAGCACATGTTCTGGTGACGTATGATGTCAAGTTGGAGGACAACGCCACTCTACCCTCCGGTCTGCGCATTGGTATCTGCTTACAACACATCCTGTTACCTTTTTTTTGGGAGGCTTAACGGCCACTGGAAACCACCAAGGTTAGTCTCAGAGGCACAGCACAAGGCGCAGGGGTCTCCAACCCCGCCAAACTCTAGTATATAGGATGGGAACGCCTTATTCTCCACGGGGAAAATCTAGTTACAGAGACATCACATGAGGAGCCTTTGGCATCAAGGACTCAAGTACTCACGGATACTGTGGGACTCTGACCCAGGGGTAGTGGCTTTTATCGCTGAGCCACCTGACTCCCTGCAAGTAGAGTTGAAACGTATGACAGCTGTCAAGGCCAATGACAGTCCACATGAAAGGCACTTGCACTCGCCATCCCCATCATTTCCGACATCGGAGCCATATGGCCCTGCGTAAGTACATAATAACTAGTCCGTCGTCACATTGTGAGTTCGACCTGCTACTCTATCATCACATTCCACAACAATGATCCCACTAACGGTATTCCAGTTAGTACTGGACAACATCTCGAGTGTTTGCTGCGTCGTTGCTGGTCTTGTCGCAGCTACTGTCATCATCACGAGGCTTTCAGATCGTCCTAATGTACGTGGGCTCGGGTGTCTCTTTTCTTCGTCCGAATAACGATGCGCCGTTGGCTAGTTGGATGCGTTCCCAACTGTTGGGTCGAGTTCATGGCTTGGATCATGGTGGGTGAAACGACCGCAATACTAACTTGAAGTTGATCGGGCTTCGAGACTTGAGCTTGATCCTTAGGGCTTTCAACCGTTGAATCGTCAGGTAGAAGTATTGAGGGAAATCTCCAAGAGGTTTAGACTGAGGAGTTCCCCAGTCCCTCTTGGATCTTATATAGTCAAACTATTGTATGTACATGTTTGGTAAATACTAGAAGATTCTATGTACGCGCGTCGTGCGCTCATAACGCTATTGGCTGTAAATAGATATTCGTAAGTCGTACGATACGAGTCTGTATCGCTATTGGTTAGAATATGGTAGAAGGTTCCATAGGGTTCTACATGATGTCATAGGCTGTGCACACATGTTCAACACGTGTAGGAGTCGAGAGCGGTCTGGAATGTGACGTCATAGATCACGTGATATAGATAAGATAGTGGTCACGTGATGCGATAAGATAAGATGATGAGCGAAAAAGTTGCTAAGTCCGAATAGGGGAAATAGGCGATCGTAACACTTCCCCCCGTCTATGGGTCAGCGTCCCGATGACCTAAGCAGACCAGCGACGTCTGAGATTTTCCCATTCGTCATCTTCTTCTGTGTCATTATTCGTCATTTCGCCAGTTATGAAACGGCGAGTAAGTTCACCTTCAATATCAACACCTGGTTGATCATCAGCGGGGTTTTCGGTGGTGAATTGATAACCGTAACTTGTGTGTGTGGATGGACCGGGGTCTGTCCAGTTTGTGTTAGCATTGCCACCGTAGTTCCATGCATCTTCTCTGTGTGCAATGAAGTCTGGTGAGAATCCCCAATTGGTGTCAGGGTTCGCGTACTGCTGTGGCGAGATGTCTTCATTGATATTAGCGATCCCGTCGGATTCGCTGTCTGTGTTAAGGGCAGGTACATCATCATCTGCTTCCTGTGCTGCACGACGTTGTGCGCATTGTCTACGTCTATTTTCAGCATCAATGTCTCGTGGGTTATTATTAGGTCTGTACCCGTGTGGTGTGTGTGGCACGTGTGGCCTTGGCATTGGTCTGACGTAGGTGCCATGCGTTCTTCGTAAGTACTGGTTAACGGATAGCGTATATCCCGTTGTGCCTTCTCCTATGTCGCTTAGGTGGGCGACTTCGATGATGAGGGAGGAATCAGGAGTGGCGAGGGTATAGAGCAAATTGACCAATGAAAATGTGAGACCAAATATGACGCCGAGTCCAGCGACGCCGAGGAAGAGTGTGACCGTTGAGTTCGTCATCAGGAGGATGAACGCCATGATAGAGAGGATCGTAATACGGTTCATGGTGATCTTGACGTTGGGGAGGAAGAACATGTTTTATAGTGAGTAAAGGTGTTGTAGGAGCTGTGTGGCTCAACTAGTAGATTGGGTGGGTGGTGTGGGTTAAAGTCTGTCGTCTCAGACAGTCCCTTCTTATACGGTTTCTAGTCTGTTGAAACCTGTTTGTTTCTGTTCAGTCATGTTTTCGTATTTCTTGAAGGTTCTAAGATATTCCAGGTAATCAATACCTTGTTCTTCTAGAATATTCTTGATGTTTCTTGGGGCGTTAGGGTGTTTCTTGTGAA
>JBBPJZ010000535.1:0-18029 GCA_038089015.1 Chalciporus aff. trinitensis | reverse complement strand
ACCGCTTCTCAGGTGATTATGTAATCACCTTCGGACTGTGCCAGCTAATGCATCAATGGCAGTGGTACTACAATTACAGCGATTTTGCATCAACGGACTGACTACAGTACAGTGAGATTATGCATCAGACTACCAGTATCAGGTGGCGAAACATGGTTTTTTTGGTGGGTGTGATGGCAAGGCTGTTGGAAGGATGTTTATTGCTTCGATACAGGCAAGCTGACCCGATTGTTTCAGGTGAACCATCAAATGATCCGTTCTGTACCAGAAACGATGCAATGGTCCTATCTGGGGGATGCACCCCCCCGTGTCGAGCAGCAGGCCCAGCAGGGAGACATGACGAACTCATGATGGTTTTCGTGATGTAGCAATGCAGGGTGTCCCTGGTGCTGTTAGTGTCGGTGTCGGTGAAGAAGACCCAGAGGGTACAGCAGCAGTTGGTGGAGTCGCGTTGAGAAGCTGGGGGGTAAGTACTAAGTATTGGATGTTGAGGTCGATGTACACTTGCTATGGCCGGGGACCACGCACGTTTCCAGGTTAGGCTTCAGGGGCAATAATAGTGTAATGCCAAGCTTTCTCTGTCCTGGTCTCCCCCTAGGTGTTGACACCCTATCTCCTACATGTTCGAGAATCGACATGTTGCAGTCACCACAGCTCTTCCCCGACGAGATCATCTTCCACATACTATCTCTCTGCTCCCCTTTGGATGTCGTCAGGACACGATCGGTAAGCTCCCTTCCAGTGTTGAATCAAATATTCATACTCCCTCTCACAATCATTATTCTCCAAGGTCTCAAGACAGCTTCGTGGTGTTGCCTATGATCTCGAGCTCTGGAGGTCACTTTACAGGACCACCCCATTGCCTCGTCCACCCGGTCCGTATCCGTTTCAATCACTCCAATATCTCGAACGTACTCTCGTCCGATCGTCGCGATTGGCGCAGTCTTGGACTACGAAGCCTCTGCATGTCACATCATGTAGAAAGACCTCCAGGAATCCGGTAATAGTTTGTTCGCGATGGGTGATCACGTACAAACCTCCAGGAAGTTTTGTGTTATATGATGGAGTTGTCAATGCTGAGCAGGCTCGTCGTCAGCAAGTTATCTGGACAAGGCCAACGCAAAAGGATAAGAAGGCAGGATTCCCTCTCTTTTGGAGGAAGAAGGGGAATACAGGAAACACAGGGATGCATATCTTCTGTTGGAGTGCACGTTCCATGACATCGGTCGAAGGAGAGTTCATCTATATTCTATTTGGCGAGAGAATGCATCCCATGGACGACTCAGTGAAGTGGTACGTCCAGTGCTCGAGTCAGATTAGAACCATTTTCTCATATAGTGCATCGCACAGGACTCTCGTTAAATTCCAAGTGGACATGGAATCTGGCCAACCCATCTTTCGTGGCCTTCTTGACGTCCCGGCAACCAAAAACATACCTGCCACCGGTATTCCGAGGCTGTACGTTCATCCAACTTCCTTCCTATATATGTGGGACTTCCAGTTAGCCTTCAACACGAAAACGCAGTTGTTCTACAAGTTCCCAATGTTTAGGACCGAGATAGTAAGTGACTACGGTATCAAATTCGATACATGTTTGTCTCATTGCCTCCTGCTGCGCTCAGGATGCCCATTTCCACGTCTCGGAGTATGTTCAAGTTTACGACGTGGTTCATCTCTCAAGCACTCATATCCTTGCCGTCACAACGTCTTGGTCGCCACTTCGTCCTCTTGGCCAGTATGTCCTGCAAGCTTTCACTCTTCCGGACGAACTGGAGTCGCATCCATTCCCAAATCGGGCTCGTACACTCCGCCTCACCCATGAATGCCTAGTGGATGAGGACCAACTTCAGAAAATTATGCGCATGCGCCTCGTCAGGGATTCCTTCATTGACCCATCCACCGGCTCAATTCGTATCAAGTATCTCACTCGTTGGCAGCATTTTTCTTGTGTGGAGTTGACACTGCCCAGGGCACGAGATGATGCAATTCTTCCGATGTCTATTGATATCTACGACATCTTCACTGTCATCGCTCCAGTTCGTTACTTCGAATTTCTGGATGCCTCCAGCGATGGGCACGCCAGGGGTTTCTGCGTTACCGAGAGCTATGATTTTGAGCTTCGCGATCACCTGCTCAAGTTCACAATTGATGCATCACAAGATAAATGTGTCGCAAGCGTTGGTGAACTTATGCGAATGGTGAATAAATCGAGCTACGCTCGTTTATTTCGCTCTTACTCTGTGCCAGCGACACTTGATGGCATGGATGGCAAGTTTTGTTTTTATTTACCAGGGAAAAAATATTCTTTCATTGCGGATATTGAATAGCTTGAGGCCACTTTAATCCCTGTGTAATTTATTTTTTCCTACTCAAATCTCATCCTGTCGGACCACTTCTCTACCATTCTCCTACAATACTTCTATTCCAAGAAAATATGTACCAGAATTCGCATCCAAAGTACTTCCTACTCCAGGCTCGGATCTAGCTTTATTCTTGGACCCAACGACCGACTCGGAGGTGTGCCCATTGGGGTCTTGTTGCAAGCATCTAGGAACTAACCCTACAAAGGCGTACCAGCTTTGTACTCTGCCCACCAGGCGTGATGGCCAGCCTGGTGCGTCATCGGGATCTAGTAATCTATCCGGATACACTGTCGTCGGTTTCCATGAGGATACAACGTCTTGGGCAGAACCCGTATAGAGCTCGCGGTATCGCGTCGCGTTGGGTCCCGTGCTAGAACAAGTGGCTGTACTAGTGGAGAAGTACCTTTCACTTTAGTATATGCGAATTTCTTTTGATCTTGCTTCTCGTTCAATCTTGGTTCCTTCGAATACCCCCTATATTCATTCCCCATTGGCATCTGAATTATCTCTAGCTTGCATTTCACGCTAGATCTCTCTCGTGCTACTACGAAGCGAGTCAGTGCCATACATTTTGTCACGAAGGACGCCTCATTTACAGGCTTCGCACCAGCAGCGGCTAGGGATCAGGGATGATCCGTGGCGTTACGGGTGGGTAAAAGTCTCGACGGAGGAGTTCATACCTTTCGTTATTCCCGAAATCTCATTCATGGGCATCGACGTGGTGAAACCCGTTATGCGGCATCTGGGAACTGGGGATCTGTAGTACTGATCTTGAACGCGATGATACCACCTGTCGATTCGGAGGCTGAGCTTACCTTGGTTTCCCTTCATGTCAGCAGTGATAGCAGTTCTGACAATTCTACCGAGCGTGTTTGGAGACTTTGAGTATGGACCTGGTTAGGCTAGCCCTTAGACTGCCTCCAGATCAACCCTTGGAAGAGTGTGGTTTTCAACACAAGACCATCGCTAACCATTCAACGATTCTTATCATTTCCGAGAACCCGAAGGTCCCAATAACATTTGATAAAACCTATGGGTATGCGTATATGCGGTGAATATCGTGGGGGAAAGATTTAGGAATTAAGGTATTGTATATGTACTCTACGAAGTCGTAAGAAAAAAAGGATCGAAAGACGACAAGGAAATGGAGAGGGAACCCAACGAGAGTGCGAGGAAAGAAAATGACATCAAATGATCTCCTTTTTGGTTCCCCAGGATGGGGAATGGCGCGTGTAATGAATAGCCCCCTTCGATCAACGGAGAGGCGCAAGACGAGACGTACAGACCCAAGGGTGAGGAAGAGGGAAAGCTGGACGTATGCTGGAATATGCGCTGCATTGATAATACACGGTTTGGACGAGGAAGGGAGAGAATCTCGAATGCCGGTCACGTTAAACATCTATCCGGAAGCTCATCACTTGAGGCAGGTAGGCGGCCCCTGCGAGATCGAGGACGTGTACGTCGTCGAAAACGTCATGTCCATTGAACTAGATCGTCCAGTAAGCTCCATGGCCCTAGTTGAGTGACGAAAAGCACTCACACCTCCAAACACGAACAGTCTGCTGTCCGCGATCACCGTCACGTGGTAGCCCCTTGGACTGGGTGGCTTACCGCAGACGGCACGAGGTTCATACTGAAGGTTCACTGGAATGACGACAATCATGGATCAGAATCCGCTTAAATCCGTAGTTACGCGAAAAAGTCACCGAGATTGTACAGCAAGATCTCAGAGCTGTAAGAATTCCCATCATGTCCACCAACGATGAAGAGGTATGAGCCAACTTGCGTCGATGTGTGCGATAACCGACGATGCGATAGCGTCAGCGTCACCCGTGTCCATACCAGCGACTCTGAGAGTAGGCAAAGTCAGTGACAGGACGAGGACGTCTAGCCAGTGCATCATACCCAGATTTAAGCACCAGACGTCTGAGAAACATTCCCGTCCGTCACTGCCGCCAACGACGACCATAACATTACCAACCAAGTTCGCGGTATGGTATCCCCTTGGAGCGGGTGGGTCACCATGGGTCTTGATTTGAGTCCACTTTAGACCGCCCCCGACAGAACCTCGGAGTGAGGTATCCAAACGAGACACGTCGAGCGTCCATAGGTCATTGAGTGCTGTCAATCCGTTACCTCCTCCAAAAACATAGACCTTGCCGCTATACAACACGGCTGTATGCGCCCGTCTGGGGGCTGGGTGCATTGGATCTGCGTCTGGAGGCTGAGGTTGTCCCTGAGCTGGAAAGGTTGGGGCAAACCACCGCCTGGTGGTCGTGTCCAGAATGTACGTTGAGTCGTAGTAGACGGGACCCTGACCGCCACCGAAGATGACAATTTTACGATCCACCAGGGTAGCCGTGTGTGCTCGACATGGGGGCGGTACATCCCCCAGCATATCCGGATGAGACCATTGCATCGTTTCTGGTATAGAATTGATCATTCGATGGTTGACCTGAAACAATCGGGTCGACTTACCTGTATCGAAACAATAGACGTCCTTCCAACATCCCTTGTCATCACACCCACCAAACAACCAAGCGACATGATCAACCAACGTCACCGTATGCGCACGCATGTTTCGCATTGGAAGTGTCCCATGTACGGGTGCACGCGACCAATACATACTCGTCGCAGGCGCGATGGGAACATCGTCGCCGTGAGGAAGTCGAGGCGTCGTACGAATCCGTTGTTCACGTACGCCCCGACTACTTTTGCTTTCTTTCCCACCACCCGAGGGCGATGACGGTCGACGTTTGATGGACTGAGCGGGCTCTGCGGGGGTAGCAGTAGACGAATGGCGAAGTGACGATGGTTTGCGTGATGCAGCAATGCGGGGTGTCCCCGGGGCTGTCGGCGTCGGTGTTGGTGAGGACGACCCGGAAGGTGCAGCAGGAGCGGGTGCGCTCGCGTTGAGAAGCTGGGGGTTATTGAATGTAGAAGTCGATGCCGTCGCTTGGTGTGTTGGATGGAGGTATGGAGAGCGCGCTTGGGACGCTGTGGGTGCAAGACTTGGTGCTGATCCAGTGCGGATGTCGTCGCTGACAGAACCGGTGGTCATGGCGTCGGTGTCGTCGTCGATGGTGTCGACTGGGTTAAGGAGGAGAGTCGCAGGGTTGCTCGGATTTTGTCGTCGGGGCCATGCGCGGCTAGCCATCACTGGGAGATGGTGATGAGCGTGGGAATAAAATACAATTGTCTCTCCAAGGTCTGGGTCCCATTTCCGGCATAATTCGGCGCGGACCTGACAGCGAGTACGACAACGAATACGACATTGTGTGTGGTTGCTGAAGGACCATCAACTCGGCGTGGAGGGACATACGACGCCAAGGATCTCGGAAAACGGAGTGCCAGTGGTGTATCAGATATTGATATTCGAGTCTATCACTATGTGGCTCAGTTACACTTTGACAATCACTATGTCACAACCGATTTTAATATTCGTCCAAGAAGAAACAATAACTACCACCACAACCACAGAGAGGGTTGGGATCACTGTCCGCAAGTATAGTTTATGCATGAAATATTGCAATCAGTGACAAGCGCGCTTCAGGAACCCCTGACCCAGAGGAAGAACTAAACACGCTACCGACAACGGACGACCGTTATGGTCCTCTGCCAGTAGGAGTCAAGCGAGATGAAGCACTAGAGCAGGAGCAAAAACCTGCCAGTGTTGGCACAAGTCAGGGTGAGCGTGAACCCCGTGAGTGGTGATGTGCTCTTGCTCGTTACCCCTATCCCTGACATGATCGCAGCTTCCTCACCGCATCCATTGCAACGGGGAGAAGGAACAAGCAAGCAGGCGGATAACATCAGCATCGACGTAGCGGAAGAGATATTTTCGGGACCATGAACCAAAATCAATGGAACGTGTATGCCAGTATCACAGGAAGTGTACATTATACGGAAGAAAGAAACAGCTGGTTTTACAGGAGAAGTAGGGTACACGACAGAGAAACAGAAATCAGAAGGGCGGGAGCGGAATACCTATTACCACACTGCTCAGTATCCACCCCGGGGGGAGGCAGTACCAAGGCGAGGCGTCCCCGTCAACTTAGCAGTGAGACCGCGCGGCGACCTCTCTCCAGAAAGAGGTCGTGGCGAGTGGCTACCAAGAGGGGATAGCAGGGAAGCGCTGTGGGGCCCAGCACGGTCGAGGTCCTTGTGGAGACCTCCAAGAAGGATCTTCAACATGTACTCGGTGTCGAATGCACCCTGCTCTGGGTCGAAAGGAGTACTGTCAACCATGTCCTGGTGGAGAAGATGAGAGATCAAGACGCGTCAGCAAGTTGAGGCAACATACTCTGATCCTGTATCGGTTCATGAGGTGGTCATCCAGCTTGTGAAGCAGCTCGGAAGCAGCTGGGTCTGTACCGATTTGCACAAACTGAATGCCAAACATATCGTGCTTGACATGGCAGCGGTCAAGACGGTGCGCTGCGTCGACGATCACTCTTTCGAGGTCAGCCTGGTCGGCTGTGGGGCAGAATTGCAATGAGTTAGCTAGATCAGTCAGGGGAATGGGCTAAAGCTTACTTGGGAGACCGTCGGTGATCACCACGATAGTGATAGGTTCATGCGTAGAGCCCGGACGTTCGATGAGAGGTAAGTAGTGGTCCATGATCTGGGCAAGCTTCGCACCCGTCGGGGTGTCCTCGCCTGAGCAGTGTGGGTCAACACCCGCATTTCACGTATGCCTAGGATGCTTACCTGCGGGCTGAATACGGTTGAACAAAGCTTGTACCTCTGTTCTCGACTGGGTGATGATGAGTTTCGGCTGCACTCTGAATGGAGAGACGAGGCCCTACCTGCATGTTCGGGGCATAGTCGTCTTGGTGCATGAAGTGGATATCAGATCCCTTCGATCCGTACTGGTTGGCGATATCCACGATGCCAGCAAGAGCCTCGCGAGCTTGTTCCCACAGATCGGTTTCATTCATCTAGTAGACATACGATTAGCCTCATTTCCGGAAACGCAAGGCGATTCACGTACAGAGAGCGAATCATCGATAACAATGACAGTCTTGATCTCACTTTGGTATGTCAGCAAGGAAACAAGGGACTTATCGCAGGATGGGTACGCACGCTAATCTCCTGAGATCAGCCTCCCTTTGTGGCTGAGGAAGACCATCGGGAAGGAAACGCGGGATATCACTCTCGACAAGCGTCGTGTTGAGCGATTCCACTTCAGTGACATGGTAGGGCAATTTGCCTCTGGTTTGGGACTTGTGTGGGCTTTGCTTAGCGAGGACGACTGTTCCTTGAGAGAGAACGCCTTCAGGGTCTTCGCGAGGGAAGCCCCAACGCAACGAGGAGGCACAAACAAGGACTTCGTAGTTCGGGATCTGAAATCGAGGTAAGAGGTAAGCCGAGCCCAAGAACAAGTCGAGAAGACACCTACGATGTGTTCCTTTCCGGCGTATCCAATGACGGCTCCAGCAAACTGAGGGCTAGCTTTGCCGATGTCTATCGATCAACATGGTTAGTTGGCCACTCAGAGTTAAGTGTGCTAAGTACTCACGTAGGCCACCCTGCGTTATGCATTCAGTTAGAAGGCGGTCACGAATGCAGCGAGAAACAAAGATGTACCTCAAGAAGTGCACGAGCAACGTACATCGTGCATCCATTGCGATCTTCGCCAAAGGGAACGGCGTTTTCGGGGATGATATTGCCCTCAGTCAGGACCTTAAGTGGGCATTCGCGTCAGTACAAGCTCTCGTGATGCGATTGTATACCGTACCCAAACGAGAGGCACAGGAGAACCGTGTCGCCTGAAGTGTTCAGTACTCCGACGAGCAGCCTCGAGCCACTCCTCCTTCTGGATGACCGCATTGGCACCCACGACTCCGGGAGTGGTTGGGCGAGAACCATACTCGGAGATAGTCCTCGTCCTTTCGGAAGTCACAGTCAAGGATGAACCCTTGTGGAGGGTAGCACTGAGCGAGGCTTGTTTTTGGTGGTTAGGCTTGCGAGAGTAAGACATGATGCTCGTCGAGGGGAAGTTATCTGGGGCGAGAACTGGGGCTTGGTGATGCGTCAAGCTTGGTTTTATACCTTGGCCTGGCCAATCGATGCCATCTGGCCATGCGTTGGGTCCACGCGTCCGGAGATTACGATACCCGGGTCATATCGATGGGTAACTTTCAGGTTAAACACGCTGCATTTGATTAACGCTTGTACTCTAGAGGAAATTGGGTGTTGATGACATGGCAAAAGGGGAAGGTATTCGGAAGAAGTCTGCATTCTTGAACTCGTGTAAACGTTTCGCCGCAATCTTGACCATTTCTGGCATAACAAGATCACGGTAAACCTTGTACGCTGGTTATTCGGTTGGGTGTACACCTCGATTGTGATGGAGGTGGGATAGCACATATATCCACATACAGCGGTAGCGCATCTTTGATGAAATTTCTTCACACCATCCCTGAATTATCATCAGAGCAAAACCGCTTCTGCCTCCAGTCGAGGTCTGTGAGGTGATGACCAAAGAAGATGTTCCCGTATTAGCGCATGCAGGCACGTTCAAACTTCAAAAGCAACAAACACGCACCCGCCTCGAGGTCGTTGAGGAACGATTTTTCTCCCTGGCATCTGACGTCCATCAAGCCGCATATGTCTCGTCCTTTGTAGGGACTACTCCCTACAAGTCGTTATTCGCATCCAAGGGGGCTAGCCTCGCAAGAGGAGGTGGATGGTTGACGAGATAATAGCCAGGCTCGGGTCCAATAGACCCGCGGAGCCGGTCGAGCTTGTCTTTGGTTTCAGCTTTCACATTGCCAACGTGACTTGCAGCATCATGGCTGACTTCCGAGCACCAATTCTTCACTCAGGGATTCAATTCTGTTCAGCGCCAAAAAGCACAATGGAGGACGACTACTTCGCGAACGGTGGACTCTTGCAACGAGGCAATCAGCCTTGGGGTCATCATTTAGGTGCCGAAGAAGTAAATTACCGGACTGCCATCGGAGTTGTTGTGTTGAACCACGAGCCCTTACATACGTTCGCGAATCGAAATGGTGTGTATTTCGCGGTCGTTTCGCGAAGCAGAGACGAACAACACCAAAACCTGCGTCGCACACTCTTTTGGTATCACCTCCACTATACGCAGCGTGAGTTCGCTCCACGCACCGATACACCCTCAGATGCTTCATTGGAAGTTCGATGGTATGCCTCGTTTCGGGTAAGCAAATGGATCGAAATTTCCACCGACCAGCCTTGCCCTTGACTGTTCCCATCCACATGTCACAACTGCCTGGCCCTGGTCCCTGGAACGTGCATGATTTCATGCCCGAAGACCTCAACCCTGGACCCTTTACCCCTTCGCCCATCAAAGTCCATCCTCGCAGCGACAATTACTCATTTACTAGGCGATAACACGTCCAGTGTACCCAATTGGTCGCCACACTTGACGCCCACTTATGCGAGGCGCACGTCCTTCAACTGCGGTCAAACGTTTACTCATTCATCTCAAGAGGCGACGTCACAACCTCGGGTGGAAGGGTGGGTTGCGGGCTCGACCGTCACCACGCACTGTGACTCGAACTCAGACTTAGCTCAAACTCCTATCCCCCTTTGCTGTGAGCGGACTTTGCATCGTTCAACACGCCATGACACCTTTAGAAGCCATTTGTTCGCAAGCTTTCACATACCCATCTCCTTCCGCACCTTGTCTAAGGCCTCCTTTTCCTCATCCTTGGATAGTTTTGATGGCATCAGCTTCTACAGCTACCGCCGCTTATGTCTCTGGGGTGTTTTGGTGATTGGCCATGGAGCACTGGTAAGCTCAACGCTTTCGTTGCTGCTCGCCGCTGGTGCGGGACCTTCACAGAGTCGTCCTCTCTTCCGCCTTGGAGATACAGCATTGATCACCGATCCTCAACATCACTTTCCCATGTAAACTGCTGTGTTTATTTCCGCGGGAAACAACCTAATTCCCTCGCACACAATCTCCTGTGATTCCCGAGTATGATGTATGGTGACCCTCTGTTGAAAGAATAATAAGCACATTGTTTCAATGTTTGTGGCTTCGGGAGCTTTGATCCTTGACACTTGAGGAATTAATCCTGACAATATGCTTGGCAACCAACGAGATGCCGTACCTCATCGTATGGTTTTCTCCATCCGGGATCTGTCCAGTGACATGAGGTTTCTGGACGATACTCCGTTCTCAACTTCTTACGGTAGGAGTGTAAAGCCACGCCATTTATTTACCTTTACTAACCCGATGAACGAATTTTTCCTCCAATACAGGAAGTCGTCCGCTATTGTTTGTGGGTACTGTACTAGGTAGGCACCTTGTCCCGGGTCCGCGGTTGCCAGGACACCGGGGCGATAAGATTGGTTGACAGCGGTGTTTGATCCGAACGTAGCATGACGCACCTGGGGTATGTACGTGATATCCGTGGAATATTTCCGGGAGTGGAACGTAGAACCACTGGCATGACCACCGCTTGTCGTGGTTCCACCAACCCAAATACATCTTTGATAGCCCTAAGTATTAGAAGCCCTAACGTTTCAACTAGTTTGTTCCACCCTGATCCACTTACACTTCCGTGGCTGCCACATCTCTCACCGTTCCACAATCATCGCTTCCCAGCGGTGGACGTGGACGCTAGATAAGGGTATAAAGGCTCGTAGTGCATCCTCGAATGTCGAGTCAGATCCTTTCCTCTCCCAGTAGTCGTCTCTACAGCAAGTTCTCAAGACCATATAACTCACCGCCCGTCAACCTCTCGCCACACCCACCTCTCTTCAAGTTCACCATGTGCCATCACGAAGTGTAGGTCCCCCCTCGTTCCTAACGCCCTTGGTGATTGCTCACGTCGTGTGTCTCCTGACAGCGTCGGAGATTATTATAGAGGATGCGGCGTAAGCCAGATCCGATCCGCGTCAAGTTCTCCTCGTGCTAACCCTGATCATTGGGTTGATAGCATTTTCATGGACGTTACTTCACTGGGGAAGTTCAAGACTGCAACTCCCCGAGATGCAAGACGAGCAAGGCACACATGCACAAGACAGCTCCTAACTGCGGATGCCCCTCTGTATGTCTTATCGTTGGATCCCCATACTGCGATTGTTCTTACCCCCTCTCATAGGTCGTCACAGAGGATAGAAGAATACAGAACATGTTTCAGATGCCACACACCGACTGTGAGCAAACCACGCGTTAAGACGGTCATCGACCGTGGTTCAATTATACCGTGACGTCTTCACGGACAGTTTCACCCTCCATTTCGCCACCGTTCTTCGCTATAACATCCATTCCCCTCGCTAAGTTAGATACACAAGGCTGGGCCGTTAACTCTGTACTTACTCATGTCGTTGTAGTAGGCTTTTCAATACTGTATTTTACTGACAACAATTGGAACAATTGACTTCTATCTGTGATTATCAGTGCTGCGGCTGAGCTTCCTCCGAGACAACGGTGGGATGACCCGGCCCTTCCTTAGCTCCATTCCTATATATTGTCACAGGAAAGGAACTCGTCCGTCTACGTGCAAAACTTCTTATGGAATTATCTTCAATCGAATATCCCCCCGCTGCTGACTTGCGCGATGTGTCCCGACGTCACATGAGCAGGAGGTTATCCACGTATAATATACCGTGCCAGCAGCGACAGAGATATGCACAGAGCCCGGGAGGGACTGATTACGTGCCAAATCGATACCGAGGCTAATCGAGGATTGCCGGCGGAGGTCTTACTGAGATTCGCACCGTCGCGACTCATGTGGCCAGATCAGATACAAACCACTCAATCAAACGAGGTTTTGATCGTCCCGCTCGACATCGAAGGAAGTTGGCAGTCTAAGGGTTGGGGTACTCACCGCACGATACCTAAAACATTCCTCTCTCGATCGAGATGAAAAAAAGCGTAGAACGTGTTTCGAATGACATGACAATTGCATGGTGCACTGATACATACACGACGCTAAGGGGTATCGTTGCAGTAATGTCCTAGATTTCATCGCATCAATTATCTGTGCGTACTTGTTGGACCATGACAGTACTCACCTACCTCGTACTCATACATATACAACATGGTTGAGAACACTCTCAGGGGCACAAAAACGTTCTCAGAATTGCGGTCGGGTAGCCATGTTAACCGTGGGCTGTTATCTCGTGCGTCACGATCCGTTCAGAACAAATAACCAACGTAGACACTCACCGCTGGTCTTACAGCCTCCACCCTCTGACGATTCGCCGCTGACACCCTGCTAGGGAGTGTAGGCTTCGACTGCTTGGGACCGATCTCGACCCCTAGATACCGCGAAAAGAACTCATCCAACCACGAGAAGAACTCCTCCTTATCCTCCCCACTCAAGTTCGCCCAATATATCTTGTCCGCCGAGTCTTGTGACGTGTCCCTACGGGCAATGGAAGGCGGATAGCCACTCACGACCCGTGTTGGCGGCGGTTGAGGTGTATACGGCGGCGGGGGCGGCAAATTATCCGTAGGACGCGACCCACGCGAAAGGAGAGGAGGAACAGTACTTGGTGTGAAATCGGGTCTCGATCTCAAGGCTGGCGCTGGTGGAGGGCTACTTGGGGATGACGTTGATCCGTGGGGTGCAGGTGGCGGTGGGGGACGTTTCCAGTTTGGATCCCAGTTGATCTTGGAGGAGGGTGCGCTGACGAATTTGTCTTTCGTGTTCGTCACTCTTGTGACGCTGGCATCTTTGGCCTTCTCGGCTTTGGCTTTCAGTTCGGCGACTGTCAGCAGTGGTGGGATTCATGAGGTGGTTGGCTTGAGTAACTCGTCGCAGTAGATTAGTATGCTTACAGTTGACCATCCTTCGGTATTATGTGTTTGCCTGCAGCTCTTGTAAGGTTATTGAGCGGAGGAGTAAGTACCTGATAGTGGAGGAGGCAAAGCAGAAAGCTCGGAGTATAGACATCGCTGGTCATGTGACTCGTCTACAACGTATGAGTGAGCCTCAGGGAATAAGAATTTATCTAGATTGTGTAGTAAGGATTCAGAGCACGCATTCATCCGAATGGTCACCCAACCACATCTGCGGTCATGCCCAATAGAGACCCCACCACCTCATAGTTGAGCCAGAGTCGGAGAACTGGATGGCCCTATTTGTCCTTTCCACTGGCACACGATATCTGTCGCTGTCAATTCAGATTGACTCC
This sequence comes from Chalciporus aff. trinitensis, assembly GCA_038089015.1. Classification (NCBI taxonomy): domain Eukaryota; kingdom Fungi; phylum Basidiomycota; class Agaricomycetes; order Boletales; family Boletaceae; genus Chalciporus; species Chalciporus aff. trinitensis. Next base: position 4,530 of record JBBPJZ010000535.1, on the reverse strand, counting down.
TGATAACTAACCGGAAGTTCAAAGATGCCAGCAGACAATTTGCGTAGCTGTCGCTCATTTAGCAACACCGCACTGAGGTGTAAGCTACAACCCACAGTTTTGAAATTGTGAGATATCTGACATAAGGTCTGTCAGGAAAGAGGAGCCTTCCAGAGAACGAGTGCCTACACAGCGACGTGGTACATTTCATTGTAGTAAACGATCCAAAGAACGAGCTCGAGAACTGCCGCAATTGTGGTGACGAGACCAGTCTCTAGGCTCAATCTCGTCAACTTGTCAAGAGTGGACTTATTAGTGCTGAAAGGTGAGTTGGAATGGAGCTGCAAGATGTCAGCGGGGAAGTATGAACTCGATGGACACGGAAGCGTACGCTGAGCATCATACAGATCGTGATCGTCACGTCACATGCGAGGCTACTACAAAGCCAAATCTATAGGGTGGTCAGGAATGCGTCCTCGATTGATCATAAGCACCGAATTACCATCAGAAATGGAGACCGTTTATGCACGAATTCCCCAGTTGTTGGGTCTACCCAAGTGGCATCGGGCGACAATCCCTCCTGTTGAGGTTCAATGGGCGAGTGGTGAGGAAGAGCACAAAGCGTGTTGCTTACACTGAAGTTCAGATGTATGAGGCTAACCAGTTGAAGTAGAGAGAGCTAGATTGAAAAGCATACTGAGCGTACCTCCCTCGTTCGGGACTCGGCCTACCATCATTACTGGAATTGGAATCCAGAGAGATTGCCGAATGACCCAGATTCTCCAACAAAAGAAACCCTGAGTCACCGTAGTCACTGATCTCTATTAGCGAATTGGGGCTCGCATTGCGTTTACAATCGACTCACCAACCCCGGTCATAGGTGCTAAAACCAAGAATCCCCAAGCTCCCTGCCATGATGGTGTCGTGGTAGAGTATATCGTTGTCCCTATCCAGAGGGAATAGAACCCAAACGTAGTCATCAGGATTTCTAGGAAAAGGATGAAGAGAACTGCAAAAGGTCAGTTACAGATTAGTGAGGCTCGGTAACCTGCTGCTTGCCCAAGGCTTTGAATGTTCTTCGATCACCCGGAAAACTAGTGAAGTAGATATCTGAAGAGCAACCGTAAGCAATCCTGGGCGAGGACGGGAAAACACTCACAGGCTTGGACAATGATAGCACCCATGAGGAGGAAGCTGAGCGTGTGTCCGATCGTCTGCTGGTTTTCAGTTCCAAAGGCGGTAAGGTCGAGCAAGGACATACGTAGGGACCATTTCTGAAGTATGTGACCCCATGGCTGAAACGACCGCAATACTAACTTGAAGTTGATCGGGCTTCGAGACTTGAGCTTGATCCTTAGGGCTTTCGACCGTTGAATCGTCAGGTAGAAGTATCGAGGGAAATCTCCAAGAGGTTTAGACTGAGGAGTTCCCCAGTCCCTCTTGGATCTTATATAGCCAAACTATTGTATGTACATGTTTGGTAAATACTAGAAGATTCTACGTACGCGCGTCGTGCGCTCATAACGCTATTGGCTGTAAATAGATATTCGTAAGTCGTACGATACGAGTCTGTATCGCTATTGGTTAGAATATAGTAGAAGGTTCCATAGAGTTCCATACGATGTCATAGGCTGTGCACACGTGTTCAACACGTGTAGGAGTCGAGAGCGGTCTGGAATGTGACGTCATAGATCACGTGATATAGATAAGATAATGGTCACGTGATGTGATAAGATAAGATGATGAGCGAAAAAGTTGCTAAGTCCGAATAGGGGAAATAGGCGATCGTAACAGCGGTCAAGGAGATTGTCAAAGGATAGAGGCATCCAGAGGGTGCACAGAGACTGCGGGAGGTTCAATGATGATGAAGATGGATCAGAACCACTCACTGTACTTGGAACTGGGCCCAGTGGCCAGCGAGACGAGCTGAACCCCATCCAGGTGGATCCAAGGGGGGAAGTCGATCCCGAATGACACGAATGCATCGCAAGCGTTTGCAGACATATGGAGACCAATAGGGAGGATGTAGGAATGCTCAGAGACGAGCAGAAGCGGTGGAACAATGAAGAAACGCATTGAAGTGTGTCAATGGAGGGAGATCACACTATTGGCATTGAAGACGATAACAAAGGACAGATTGTGATACCCGCCAATGAAGTTCGTGCTATTGTCTTTGACAACGACTTCGGCGGTATTAAGTACAAGACATTCCTGGCAACCTGTAAACTTTCCAAAACAGAAGTACAAAGATTGAAGAAGGTCAGCATCTTCGAGAAGCTCAATGGACTTCTCTATGACTCATTGGACCGGTTATACATACCAGATGATAACATCTTGCGAATGGACATCTTGCGCCTTCATCACGACACTCCTGTTGCCGGTCACCCGGGTTATGAAAAGACTCTAGACCTAATCAGGCGGTCTTATCATTGGCCCGAACTACCCATGTTTGTAAAAGATTACGTTGCCAGGTGCAACACATGTCAAAGATTCAAAGGAAGTAATACCGCACCCGCAGGTCTTCTCCAGCCCTTACCAATTCCGGAAGAAGCATGGCAAGACATCACTGCGGATTTCATTACGGATCTTCCCGAATCACGTGGCTACACTGCCATTCTTACGGTTGTTGATCAGCTATCCAAGGCTGTGGAACTGGTGCTGTGCACTAAATCATGTTCCGCCCTTGACACCACCAAACTCTTCCTTTCCCATGTGTGGAAACACCATGGCTTACCACGTTCCCTTATGTCTGATCGGGGACCTCAGTTTGCTGCGGAGGTTGCCAAGGAGATCAATAAATCCCTCAGGATTGAGACTAAATTGAGCACCGCATTCCACCTGCAGACTGACGGTCAGTCTGAAATTGTTAATAAAGAAGTTCAGAAGTTCCTTTGAACATTCTGTTTCGAAAAACAAGATCAATGGGTTGATTGGTTACCCATCACCCAGTTTTCTATAAACAGCAAAAAGCACGCTTCTACACAGAAGTCGCCGTTTGAAGTTACCCATACGTATCACCCAACCATGGGAATAGAACTCCAAAGAGAGTCTATTGCTCCCGCTGCACGTGACTTCACACATGCCATGGCCAAGACCCTGGATGATGTAAAATGGAACTTAATGGAAGCTCAGACTAAAATGAAATATCTCACAGATAAGTCGCGATCCGATGCTCCTGACTACCAAATCGGGCAAAAGGTCTGGCTTTCCACCGAGAACTTGCGTTTGACACACGCTTCTAAGAAACTCACCGAACGATGGATTGGGCCTTACGAGATCACCGCTTTGGCAGGCCCTAATGCAGTGACTCTTCGCCTTCCCAGGGGAATTCAAATTCACCCTACGGTCAATGTCAGTTGCATTAAACCTTATAAGGAACACCTTCTGGGTCAACCGGTTGTACGTCCTGGACCGGTTCATGTGCGAGAAGACAGAGACAATGAATGGGAGGTCGACTACATTGTGGACTCCCGTCTGCGATGAGGAGAACTTGAGTATCTGGTGCACTGGAAGGGATACGAAGATACGGATAGAACATGGCAAACCCTGGAGGATCTGGAAAATGCACAAGAGGCCATAGCGGACTTTCACCGCTCAAACCCAGCTGTGCCCCAGGTGATCTCCATGAGATCTGTAGAATTTCTCACCATGTTCAAACCGCTTCAGGAGGAGGCTGTGTATTTCCCACCACCACCGCTTAGTCATCTCGAGGCTAGCGGTATATAAGGGCTTTGCCTTAGCCTACTCCTTTCCCCATCCACCCACTCATTTACCTTATCATCACTACAATGGCTGCTACCATCGTCCACGGCCTCGATGTTTTCTTCGGTCCAGCTATCAGCCTGGCCGCTGATGCTTTCTGAGGGCTCCAAACCCTCAATGTCAAAACAATGATTTTCATCTTCGAGTTGGTGCTCTTGAGGACCCACCCATACTTCTTCCTCGTCCCATTCCTTTTGGTTGCCCCTGTCATCCTCATTGGGTGCTTCGTCGTTTTCTGGGTATTCAGATTCTGGGGTGCTTTTCGGGGCTTTGCGATTGGGTGTTCTATTGAGCGTTCAATTACTCCTGGCTCAGGATGGGGCAATGCACCTTTGCATGCCTATTCCTTCACCTTCTATTCCTACCCGGAGACCCGCTCTTCCCGCTCTATCAATCAACCAATTCAACCCGTTGCTGACATCCCGCCCTGCGTCTTTGTTTCACCCGTCCCCAACGCACCTTTCATCCCTCCCTCACCTTATGGTATCCCTGTGGCTATTCACACCGTTAACCCGGACATTCTCAGTGAAGGATCAACACCACCTCCTTCGCCAACGGTGGCCTCTGCGGAAGCAATCGAGGATGGAGGAGACAAAGAACAACCTGAAGAAGAATTTTAGGTTGCTCGGGTGCTCAACCCATAGGAGGGGGGTAGTGTTACAGTGCCCTCACAAGGCGCGCTACATTTCATGGACTTAACCATTTCTTCTCGCTCTATGCTATCTTATCTAATCTCTTCAGGATCTTATCTTATGATCATATCTGATCACAGACATGTGGTATTCCAGT
>JBBPJZ010000534.1:0-18040 GCA_038089015.1 Chalciporus aff. trinitensis | reverse complement strand
ACCTGGGCGGTCACCACCATCTATTTCCCATCATTCACGACGACCTACAACCCATCCGAACCCACCGCGCCGTCGAGGACGAATGAAATTTCGATTCCGAGCATACCACCTATACCACCCGAGCTACTGAGTTGCGACTTACCATATCGGGTAATGACCGCGGCGTAGCACTTCAACGGACCACTGCGCACACATGCTGCACACTACACGGCCATGAACTTATTGGTAACCTTTCATTGGGTATATTTTCTTTATTTCTGTTTACTTTCCCTTGCATTTGTTCCAAGCACCGCACTCATCATAGACTTGTGCTTGAGGGGGAGTGTTGGAATATTTCGTGTTGTGGCTATGTAGCTTACCTAATCATACTACCTTCGCACTAGGTACGGTAGCTAGCTTCCTTAGTGACTACCGAGGACTTCTACACTTATGAATAAAAATTCAATCAATATTCATAATTTTGAGGCTAGTGTGGATTCTGTGAGAGATCCACATGAGGCTCACAAGAGGCTGAAACGAGGCTCAGGAGGCGCAAGGAGTCCCCAAAAGGCCTCTCTCAATCAGTCTATTCTTAGAACAGAGGAGGCCAAGACCTTACAGGCCAATTTGTTCTGACATAAATAACCCACCTCTCAGGTCGCTATTGGTGCCGAGGAGGTGCTGCCCTAGGTGCTTCGGGTCCAGGGATATTTCCTTCCGTAACTCAGGAAAGAAGTATCTAGCATTATACACAAAGGCATATATAGCAAGTAGAGTCAAAGTAATATAATTTTCTATCACGAATTGCTCGCTCCAAACATATGGCTATAGTCCGGTGGAGGGAGCTCATGAACGGTGGGGGAAAGGTATCACGTGCATGCGAACCACAGGGTGCATGCTTCGGGTGTACGCTCCCGTGTCTCCGACTAGAATCCTGCATCTGAAAACGAAACACTCATCATCATTGTGGTAAGTACAGGATATTCATGATCATTATCATACTTCGTATGCCGTGGTTTCCCCGCTCGGTTTCACCATAATTTTGTCTCGCGTGAGATGTGCGAGCCATTCGTGACTCCAAGAAGTATTTTGAAACTACCTCCTACGCGACTGCATATTGGCATATCGGGAACACTCACCCCATGGCTAGACTTTCCTAGGCAGCCTTTTGGAGGAACACGGTCGCTCCTACTCTCCCAAGGCCTCATGCAAACGTGTCAGCGTGTACACTGCTAGAAGAGCGGGTGCTAGTCCAATTCAATACATGTGGAACTAAGGGATAAGGACTTAGCAGTAAAATCGCTTCGAACGGGAATGGATACTTCAACCCTCTTCTGACTGGAAGCTTAGACCATTTTGTTTGGGAGTTCAAACATTCAACGTTTGATCAACGGTATTTGCAGAACAACGTGATCCGGGGAACTCCGATTTGGCCGGCCCGGTACTGCCTCGAGAAGACTTGCTCTCGGCGAATCGTTCGTCCTGATCAATCAAGATCTCGAATGCCCAAGGAATCGTCTTCCGACTGTATAGGAAATATTATTAACTTAGTACAATTAATGTTTTGTAAAGCTATCTAAGAGAAAGTTCTCCTTCATGAATCTCTCGTCTCGACCACCTGGTGATAGTCAGGTGGAGGGGGTTCGCTAGCACTAGATGAAACAGGTCTCGCACCGGCATCCCGCGCGGTCTGATCGCGGCGCCGTGCGTGTTTCAGGTCTACTCCACCTGGTCTCCTACTCGCGTCCTGTGCCTGACAAGGAAATACGTGTCAGCCTTTAACATAGAGGATCAAAGAATCATACCTCGTGTCCCACGGACGGCAATGGGAAGGCCTCTATACGAGTGCTGCCCGAACCAGAAGCATTACTAGTAGGTGCGACATCTGTGCGTCGACTCAAATCAGATTGCGCGGTAGGTCTATCCACTGAACCAGCCACGGTACTAGCCACAAGCTGCTGTGTTGGAGCATAGGTACTTGACATCATGGCTGACGGCTGGTCAAACGGTGGCCAATGTGTATCCCAAGTTGGTCGTTGAACCTTCCAGCGCCAGTAGAAGAAGACTGCTGCAGCAGCAGCCAGGATTGCGACGACTCCCTCGACGACAAGGCCAGCAATAACTCCTGCGCTGATGTTGCTATGTAGAAGGAATGGAGATCAAGTTCCGGTTATGTCTCGTCCGATGCCACTTACCTTGACGTAGGGGTTGTGCTATGAATTGAATGAATCAGTCATGCTCACGGAGCAGATAAGAGTCGAGTCAATACCTCGTTATCGTCCACAGTTGTGCATAGTCGATGGTGAGTGCTTGTGAAGTAGTTCCAGCAAGATTTGTAAGGACGAGCTGATGTGAACCTGGACCCAGATTATCGGCATGGTAGATCGTAACTCCATAGTTTATGGGGCTAACACCAGTCGCATTGTACGGCAACGTTTGGCCACCATCTAGCTGAACTGAATACTCTCCGTTGTATGGTCCCGAGGTCCCGAAAATCGTCACAGCTTCACCTGGTAAACAGATCAGTCAGACGGCGACTGCAAATGACAACTCGCGTGCCCTGCCAATACCCTCGAGTCAATGATAACTCATATCTTTAGAAGACGATACATACTTCGAATGTGAACTTAACACTCGCACCGGGCGCCTGTGCGATGCTATAACGACGTGAGCCTCTCATACGTCGCCGAACTGAAATTTCTTACTGGCCGGTTCCATTGTTGAAAAGGTTGAAGTTTATACCACTGGAGCCGGGAGACGTGCTCCATGTCGAACCTTGGTATTGAAATCGGGGATCCGTGTCTGGAACTACTTCCCCAACCAACTGGTCCCCCGCGTTTCCAACCTCGGATTGCCATACGATCTGCCAACGGCTACTTAGTATTCAAGATGACGAGAGAGACAAGTGCTAACCATATCGATGTCCACATCAGTGAAGTTGATCGGTCCTCCTTGGTTGGTGAAAGTCAATTGGTGCATTCCCTGCGTCAGGGTGCTGCCCGTATTGTATAGCAGCACTTGGAATTGACCAACGATGTCCGAAGTGTAACCATTCATGAGTGGAGAGACAGAGGTATCCACTGTGACCGTGTAATTCCCATGGTTGTTTCTGTGTGCGCCATAGATCCAAACGGAAGTTCCATTGAAGTTGAATGTCGCCTTTCCGCCAGTCACGTTGGTTAACTGGAGGGTACCCAGATAATATCTGTAAAGCAGGTTGCTTCCGTCTGCCAGAGTGGGTTGGAATGGTATCAGGAGTACTTACTCATCGGCGAATGGGTCATTTACGGACGTTCCAGGAGTCCAAGTACCGTCATACTGGATGAGAGGCGACTTGTCGTCAATCACAGTTGTGAGGAGAGGCATCCTGACTAGTGAGAACTGCGGAGGAAAGTAGCTTCCGCTGAGAGTCAATTATAGTCATTGCAGGACCTCGGTGTAAGTATATATTTTTAATTGGATACCGGTTACAGTTGGTGGGGTATCCACATCGAGTTTAAGTGCCGCCACAGGCACTGCAAAGATACGACAACCGAGTCACACCATTGGTTTACGTGGTTGACATATCGTGACCACTTACTTGTATCTTTCCAGAAATGGATTGCTTAGAATGTTGCTCAGATGGTTACGAGTCGCTGAGCGGTGGTGGTGGACCTAGCTTGATGGGTTCGCCAGTTTGAATTCAGCCACTATTCTAGCACGATCAACAGTCTGGAACTATGGCACGCACATCTTTATTCATGTTGAAATCACGCCTCGGGCTCTCATCAACCGGGTACCCTTGAAAGCCTCGCTCTCACGCTGCCAAAACACGGTTTGTTTGGCGACAAATACTCTGGTCAACACCCTGTCACGCACGGGTTCCGAGAATACTTCGACAGCTGGTTGATCTACGCCGACACTAACGACATCTTCCACATGCTGTGTCGTCCTCATTAAGTGTGTCGATCGAAGAACATCCGGTTCAAAAACTGAGTCGATTGATGAGGGAGTGATATAGGTGGAGGGTGTGGTCTGTGAGTCGAATATTTCGTCCACTTGATCGAGCAATGATGGATCAACTATTTCGAAGCTGAATGAGAAAACTGTCGGAATTCAATCGGCCACCAGGACCATAAGCAGGATGTTGAGCGTATGGAAGGCCGAGGGTTGCGAATGCGAGATGTTGCTCGGCGGCGAGAGAAATGTGACTCAAACCTCCTGGACACGGCAAGTTAGTACAGTAGCCAGTAAACCGAGACAAGTACTAGTGCTCACCATGAGGGAAGCAGCCGGGTCGTTCCATCCTGTTCAAGCTCGTTAGATACCTCAAGTGCCATCACTAGATCAAACAAGCAGGTTTTCATTTTTCATCGAATGGCTGGGCTAAAGACTGAGAATGTTGTAGCGTTGGGATAACATTGTTCGCTCAGCCGTGGGAAGATGATTCAGAGGCCTGTAAGAGTAACGGGTATTTTTCACGTACGAAAACTGTGCAGACGAGACCGGGTCAATGTGTCGTGGACCGGCGATAGAAGACATACCTAGTAGTTAGTACGCAAGCTTATCCGCCGCCTGAAGTGTTTTCTAACACCGTACAGGAACCGTACTGCCGGTGATCATGATGATCACGATGAGATGGGAGTAATAAAGGTGCTGCAGAGGATGAATATTGATAGGTGAAGGGTGAAGCCCGGTCACTGAGTCAAAAGGAGTGGTGAGCGGGCGGTGTTTACTGGTCTCCCAGCAGTTGGTAAACCACATCTCCTATATGGCTGACGACACTGGTTGTATATTACATTCTTTTTTAACGTCCACTTGGGTCATCTGATCCTGAAAGATCTCTTTTCAGAAGGCACGCATACCCCATCAACACAGTGGTCGGTATATATGTAGCGGCGACTCTCTGCATTGTGTTGGGCCAATATCTCATCTCATCAGTTGTAGGCAGCCAAGCCATTGGGGGGTGAGTCACTGCAGTTTCTGGCAGCCTGAGAGGAGTGCGGAGGCGAGACGTGAAGGTAAACCAAATCGTAATGATAAATTAGAGCGACTCCTGCGCAACAGGAATAGTCGCACCTCACGAATCTCCCGTCTCGGGCACCTGGCTATAGTCAGGTGGAAGGGACTCGTCAATGGTAGGGGAGGCGGAACCACGTTGGATCTGCTCGTGGCGTGTGTGTTTGGTGTGCACGTCCCCAGGTCTACGACTAGAATTCTGCGTCTACCAAATGTTCCTCATCGATCAGCGGTTCAGATGAAGGGGATCATACCTTGGGCCCCGTGGAGGGTAATGGGAAGGCCTCTATATGATTGCTGCTTGAGCTAGGTGCGACAGGTGCGACGTCTGTGCGCCTATCAGGTCGCACCGAAGGCCCACGCAACTCCGGTGTCTGAGCGTGGGTACCTGACATCGTTAGAGAGATTCAACAGCGAGGAGAGAGCGTCTGAAGTCTTTCGTCCGACTTTCCAGAGCTGGTAGAAAATTAACGAAGCCACAGCAGCTATTATTGCAACGATGCCCTCTGCTACAAGGCCAGCAATTGCTCCTATCTCTTCACACCACAACGTCTAGATATCATCACGAATGAAAGACGGAAAGCGGACCACTCGCCCAACAACAGTGCCATTCACCACTTCATCTCATCACCTCCCACCTCGATGAGGACTACGTCGAAAAGGGAAACATTCAGCGACACCGGGTTTGCTCGAATTATCCTCAAAGCCTGCGAGTTCTTTTGGGTGGGTACAACGTTGATGAGGCTCTCTAATAGATGGGAAATCGCCCCTGAAGTCTGGACAGTCATCCGGCTTAAGGCCAACCCCCTGGATCGTTCTCGGGATACAATCGGTCGTAAAGGAAGCGCGAACATAATAATGATCTCCTAGAGCAAGTCCTGCGTCACATTGTCGCAGTTCATGAATCTCCCCTGTCGACTACCTGGCTGTAGTCAGGTGGAGGGGGGTCACTAACGGTAGGGGAGATGGGATCTTGCACGGTCGTCTGATCGAGACGAGTATGCTTTGGATGTGTTCTCCCGGATCTCCGACCAGAATTCTGCGTCTACCATACTAATGCTCGTCATTGATCAGTGGCTCAGACGAAGAGGATCATACCTCGGGTCCTGCAGAGGGTAACGTGAAAGCCTCTATACGATTGTTCCTCGACCCGGATGGGACAGGTGCAACATCTGTGCGTCTATCAAGCCGTGCCGCTGTTCGGCTCTCAAACACCCGTATAGGAGTGTAAGTATTTGACATCATCACCGATCGTCGATTCAGGAGTGAGGAAAGGGCGCCCGATATCCGTTGTTCAGCTTTCCAGCGCCAGTAGATGACAAATGCTGTTACCCCAGCTAGTAATGTGACAACCCCCTCGACTACAAGGCCAGCGATCGCTCCTGTATGGAAGTTGCTGCGAGGAGGTATTAGCCTCAAGCACTACACTTAATGGATTCCAGATCTCACTTACTCAGGCGTGGAATTTAACTACGTAGTGAGCAAATCAGTGATGTATCACGATTGGATCGATTGAAAGGAAATTCCTTGGTGCCACGCTCCATAGTTGTGTATAGTCAATGCTGAGTGCTTGTTGAGAAGTTTCAGGTTGGTTAGTAAGAATGAGCTGATGTGAACCTGGCCCCAGATTATCGGCATGGTAAATCGTGACCCCATAGTTCGTGCGGTTGATGAAGGCCGCGCTGTATGGTAAGACCTGTCCACCATTTAACTGGACCGTGTACTGGCCGTTGTAGGGTCCTGAAGTTCCAAACAAGGTCACGGCCTCGCCTGATAAGTTGATCGGCTCAGACCAGGTCCGTATACAATAATTTGCGTGACCTGCAGTGGGGAATTAATCATAGTTAAAGCCTTGAGCATAAGATGATGCACACTTGAAATGTGAATGTGACATTTTCACTTGCTGTCTGGGTAATGCTATAATGAAGTAAGTCTCTCGGACATCATTCAACGAAAATTTGTTTGCTTACTGACCAGTTGCATTGTTGAAAAAGATTATGTTTATGCCAGTGGAGCCGGAGGACGTGGTCCATGAAGAACCTTGATATTGAAATCGAGGATCCGTGTCTGGAACCACTTCCCCAACCAACTGGTCCCCCACGTTCCCAACTTTGGATTGCCACACGGTCTGTAGAGCGTTAGCCACCCTTTTTTTTTTTTTTTTGAAAATCTCAGAGATTCCTGACCATCTCAATATCCACAAAAGTATTGTTATTCGTTCCGCCTTCGTTGACAAAGCTCATCTGGTGCATCCCCTGGGTAACGGTCATGTTGTATAGTACTTGATCAAAAATATCGTTGCTGCTGTAGCCATTGAACTGCGAGCTCGTCCTGTCCACTGTCACCGTATAGTTTCCATGACTGACTCTTTTTGCGCCATATACCCATAGGGCAGACCCATTAAAACCGAACATCGCCGTTCCGCCAGTTGCGTTGCACACCTGGAAGGTGCCCATATAATAGCCAGCAAGAGGTTAGCGGCTTGGGGTTTTCTCCGGAGTACGTACTCAATGGCTTGTGGGTCGTTTCCCGATGTCCCAGGAATCCAATTAGCATCATATTGAATGAGGTGACCTGTCGTCAATCAAGGTGGTGAGTAATGGTATTCTTGACAAGCCAGAGTAGTCCTGGTCTCAGTGTACTTCTGGGGTCAATGGAGCACAACACGCTTACTTCGATAGTCGCTTTATAGCCACGTTGTAACCCCGGAATTCAAGTATTTAACCCGGTGGAGACTGCTTTATGCATGAGACTGCTATATGAGTTCAGATGATCCGTTAGCGACACAGCAGATACAACCTGAACCCGAACTCCACCAACAATAACATAAGCTTTCTGAGTAAACATTCGTGAGAAAAACTTGAGTATTACAGTACATATCATGGTGAGGACTCACCCACTTGGTGAAGCTGTGTTGGGCAGGGAAAGGTGCTCGTCATGAGTGGACTTGTTAGAGACTTTGTCAACGGTGCGGAGGAAAGTTTCGACGGCATCTATACCAAGCAAAGTTCGTTCGCACGGTCATCACTTAGTGCCTCTGAATCATCCACTGACTCGGATCTACGACATCCGGGACTATAACACCCCATCACGAACACCAGCCATGACAAACATGAAACGGTCCCTCAAACCCTCATCAACCTACTATCTACCAAATTCTCCCACTTGCGTCGTCAATTTATTTGACATCCAGAATTATAACACCCACACCCTCAGTCATCTGTAAACCCCTCCTCGAAACCCGATCTGGCATGTACCATATCCGACCTCTCACCCCATCAAACCACATCGGTTTTTCAATCGCAAAATTATGGACGGAATTCCATTTCAGCGATGAACGTTCTCCCAGGACCACCGCGCAGACGTCCTGTGTGGCATCGATCGTGAACTTCACGATATGGTAGAGTGGTTCTCTGGGGACACGACTATCCGGAGACATAGACAATACAAAGAACCCCCTTGTGTATCCCGAATGAGGGATTTCCAGAAAGGCGCTATACCCTCTCAGATAATGGCTAGGTTTGTCGCCATCAAGGGTGAAAAGCTTGTGAACATCGATGGATGGCGATATGCATGTATCGGAGTGGGATCTTGGTAGGGTGAGATCGACAGAGAGTACATCTATAACATACAAATTGCGCCAGCTGTATTCAACTTGAATCTGTAGGAACCTCAGGGTTGTGGCACCAGATATGGGATCGACGGTGGATCTTGGAACGAGGAGGATGTTTTGAAAGGATTGGTGATATGCCCCCTCGTAAGAGAGGTGGAGAATGTAGGTGCCATTTCTTGCCGGTTTGGGATCGAGTGGGATGGTGAACACTTGGACGATCGTCTGGTGACCGCGGTGCCAGAAAACGATAAGGTATGTGTCCGTGGATAACACGCACGCATAACGCCTGAGGTTGCAACCGGCTGGCTCTGATTCATTCGGAATCTAATGTATCGGAAAAGATGTAAACTAAGCCTCCCCAGTGGAGCACACTGAAAACGACATACCAATTTGGTGCTAAGGCTAAAAAACTCATAGAAGCGTTTGGTTCTCGTGTCAAACATCAAACCGTGACTCGAGATGAACAGGAATGGTCCCTGGTGATAGTCAAGCGTTGCATGGAACCTCGCCGTCCCCGTTGGTAGCGGAACGTCCCAAGACTCGCGACTACACAGCTCGCCCGAATCGCTGTCCAATCGGAACTCGAAGAGCCTCCTGGGGAATAAGACATTACATCTGAGTGAGAATGAGAATAAGCGATGAACGTGAGAGATCGTACCATGGCTCGACCACTGGCATGTCCGATGACATCCCATCTATACCTTTGTCCTCTCTTTCATCACAAACTTGAAGGACAAGGTAGACAAGCCACCCTGCGGAGGACGTGACGCTACATGCGTGCCACTCGTTAACCCCTCTGGAACGTCCAGATGGACAATCCAGGAGGATCTGCGATGCACCAACTTCCGAGTCATGCAACATGAATCGTTGGGTGGACGATTCGAAACTGACGGACAATCTGCCACCGATGATGACTTTCGGACCGACTGGAATGGTTATATCTTTCCTGGCAGCATCCTTCATTGGCTGGGTTGTCCATGACCGTGCCAGTAGCACCGATTGAATGAGATGACGCTCGAGAAACAGAGCCGATTGATGGGAGAATGGTCCAGGAGGAAGAGGCACACTTGCAGTAGAGTACAACGTCCTCCAGATCGAGAGATCGTGGGTTATTTCATGGAAGTGTTTTGAAACCTGTCAGCATGTCGGAAATAGGTACGACACTCATTATCACTGATGAGTCGTGGACATGCGATAGTAAGATACACGTACGGGCCTCCAGCGGACGACGTCGAGAGGGCTCGAAAAGCAGAGAATGCGACAGATAATTTCCACTGGAAAAAGTATGCCTTGATAGTCCATTGTTGATGTTCATGATCAACGTAGAAGTCCCGAATTGTCACAAGTTAGTTTCCAATCCCAGGCCTGCCCGTCACTGGGGCAGTGCTTCCCACTCATATTACTTTGGTCCGGATGTCTTGCAGCACCACTAGTTGAGTATCTCAATGCACGGGCATCATCAATTCAATAACGTAGTACAGATTTCACAAAGGCTACATAGTGCATACAGGTAGTAAGTAATAGCATCAGTCCGTGAAACTCAGGCGCTGAATGCCAGGGTCGGGCAGCTACTAATACTCGCCCTAGAAGGAACATCAATCACGAGCGCATGAAACAAAACTTGACACAGCGCTCACCACAACGATTGTATCCTCCACTCCATCCTCGTTGAGTGGGTCCCATGGACGAGGTGAATCATACCAACTACATTTCATTTAGTTTATTATCCAAGGAAGGGCGGGAATACACTGACAGCTCATCATCTTGGGGGGGCTTGATATAATCTCGTATAGTCCAGATGAATTTCGTTTTATACTTCAGCGTGTAAAGAGGAGTGAAAATGTAGTCATTGTCAAACCCTCCCGCTTCGCGAGAGAGATCAGACTGGACCTGAGACTGCCAATCGAGCCCAAGGCCACCGCCTACTGCGGCACCAGGTGCGTGAGAAGGCGCCTTCGCCACCAGCTGAAGAGAAACGCTTCCACCCTCTAAGTTGTCAAGTCTGATCAGCGGGTATGTCAAGCAACAGAGGATGATGAGGGGCTTACTCTTGCTCGAGAGGTGCATCGTATATGCTGGGCATTTATAAACTTGGGTGACGAGGTGCTTATCCTTGAGTTGTGGGAGTTTGTGGAGATGTTTTAGCACCACGTTGGGGGGAAGATAGCTGATACGAGGGCGATATATCGCTAGAATGGCGCTCCTCGTCCCATCCTTGAATGTCCCCTTCAAATGGAGAGCTACCTCCCCGCCACCGGCGATGTTCCTGTAAGCGGGTGGGTTCGGGTTGATTAATTCAGCGATCGGGTCAAAGAGAGGGCGTACAGGCTTGGCCCAACATCAACATCTGCCTTCGAGAAACTACTCGAGGCAAGGATGTATTTATCTTCGACAGGACCATCTACGGGTTTGCAATTAGCGAGGACGAGCCCAGCCTGGGCTTTATCCAATTCGTTCTGGATTTCGGGATTCTCATAGATGTTCCCCTCGAAGTTTAGTTCGCTCGTTTCTCTGTTGATGGTGCCATAAGTTCCAACCTGACAACGAAGGACCAGCGGTATCAGCGCTCAGGATTCATCGCGAATGATCTGGAAACAGACTGTGATGGGGCGGGGAGGGTCCCAGTTGATCCAATTAGAGGACGTTTCGTAAATGAGGTCGGCAAACTTTCGTTGAAGCGGGGGCATGTGGTGGTTAGGTCTTGAGAGAGTATCAATTTGGAGGAAGAACGTTGATCTGGCGCGAGGGTTTAAATTCAACCCCGCCAGCGTCTATCGATAAAGTATTGACAGTAGTGAACCCCAATCTGGACAGAGGTTGAACGAATGTAAGTTCTCACCCCAAAGCATGATCCAATTGAATGGTCGGGCACTCGAGTCGTCTATCCATGCGTCCTCTTGGGCGGGTGGGAAAAGGGTGGCTGCTGGAGCGTTAATTTAATGAATGCTTCCCGTTCCTGTACCGCTGCCATCGAGAGAACGGCGTGAAACCTGACCGGCATAAACTAGCAGTGCAGGGAGCTTCACATCAACTCGAATCACAGTCGCAATAAGATATCGACCGATATCGGATCTTCCATTCGTCCAAAATGGGGCTAATCAGACCCAGGGTGCCATTACCTCAATGTCCCTCGTAAATCGATCCAACACCTGCGTCTCCTTGCTTAGAACCCATGTGAAATACCTTAGGTCGATGTCCTCTTTGATGGTGACCGCAGTGCGAGACCAATAGTTGCAAAGTGTACTTCATAGGAGATGATGAAGGGATCGCGGGTTGAGCTTGCTAGGGGTGACAGACCTAAACGTTGCTCTATATGTTGATCACGGAGGCTTACTGCGTTACGGCGTGGCTCAGGACTGAAGTTAAAAATTTATTTGAACATCCGAACATGCGCAAATTCTTCAAGTACTAGTAGTACCACGAGCGTGGGGTTGTTGAAAACTATTGTAGAGAGAACCTGGGATAAACTTTTATGCAAACGTACAATTTTTCACTCTCATCCATCACTAGCGCCCTCATCAGTGAGCTGTCTTCCAAATCCTACCTCTCGTGTCGTCAATCTATTCGACATCAAGAATGACAACTTCCCCATCCTGAATCTGGTAGACCCCCCTGCTCGAAAGCACAGTTGGCGCGTAGCATATCCGACCTCTCACCCCATCAAACCACACCGATGTGCCGATGTATAAATTTTCAGCAGGACTCCATTCCGGCAGCGAACGTTCTCCCAGGACGACCGCGCACTGATCCTGTCTAACATCGATGGTAAACTTCACGACGTGACACGGACTGCGGGGTAGATCCCCGGCAACGCGGCGGTCCCGAGAAATCGACAACACACAGAACCCTCTGGTGTATCCCGAATGAGGGGTTTCCAGAAAGATTCTCGGATAACGGCTCAGATTGTCGCCACCGGGGGTAAACAGCTCACGCACACAGATCGACAGTGGTGTGCAGGTATCGGAGTGGGACTTTGGGAGCGTAAGATCGACAGAGAGGATGTCCGTCCCATACCCATTGCGCATGTTATAGTCAATTTATAGGAACCTCAAGTTCGTGGCGCCAGAAATGGGATCGATGGTGGAGTTTGGGACGAGGAAGATCTTGCTAAAGGATTGGGGATAGACTCCCTCGTAAGAGAGGTAAAGGATGTAGGTGCCATTTTCGGTTGGTTTGGAATCAGCTGGAACGGTAAACACCTGGACGATGGTCTGACCGAGACGATGCCAAAAAAGGATGATGTATGCGTCCGTAGACAAAAGGAACCAATGGTGTGCGCGCACGGGCAGAGCCCGCTATATGTCCAAGTAACTGATCTGAGACTCCCTCTCTGACACAGCGAAAACAACATACCATTTTAAGTTGTGTGGTAAATTTGACGAGATCGAAAAAATGTTTGGTTCTCGTATCAAATATCACTCCATGACTCTGAATGTATAAAAATGGCCCCTGGCTGTGGAAGAGCTCCACAGGAAAGTCCGGGGTTCCTGTTAATAATGGAATGTCCCAGGACTCGCGACCACATACTTCACCAGAGTCGCAATCTAAGCGGAACTCGAACAACTTCCTGTGGAATAAATTACATCAGACAAAACAAGCGATCAAAGCGATGGATCGTACCACGAGTTGCTTGGACCTGATGTCGTCGCATCGCCAACTCCAGTTTCTCGCTCGTTAGGAATGATTATGTAAATAAAGCACCCTGCACGACACATGAGACTGCATGTGTGCCATCCGTTATTACGTATGAAGCGTTCGGATGCACATTCCAATAAGACCTGCGCTGCGGATGCCGAATCTATGTTCCACAACATAAATCGGCAGCTGGACGATTCGAAGCCGACGAACCAACTCCCGTAAATAATACCGATGACCCGTAGTCCAGGAAACACATTGATATCCTTCCTAGCGACTTCCTGCATTGGTCGTGTCGTCCATGTCTGCGCCATCAGTATTGATTGAGTTAGATTATGCTCAAGAAACTGAGCTGACTGGTAAGAGAATGGTCCGGGGTGGAGAGGTACTTTGGCACTCGAATACAGTGTTCTCCAGGGCGAAAGGTCGTAGGTGATATCACGAAACTGGGTAGAAACCCGGTTCGGAGAGGCCGAGTCAGCGGGATTTGGTTAGACATAGATCCGACAATCACGATGTTAGAGAAGAAGTCATTGACTGACACGAAGTAAGGGATACGTACGAGTCTCCAGCGGATAACGTCGAGCGGGCTCGAAAAGCAGAGAATGTGATGGGTAACTTCCACTGGGAAGATCATGCGTTGGGGGCCCATGGGCCCGAAGTCGATGGTCATGACCAATTTTGAAGTTTTACGGTATTTTTCGTGACTGCCTCGCTATTCCAGGCTCCAATCCACCCGCGACTTCGAGTGTGGAGGGAGGAAAATCAGTAGTCTAGGGTATCTCCGAGTGGCTATATCGCAAACTTTAACTGCCTGTACGTACTCGGGAAGTGCCACCTGGTGTTGGCAGAAACCTTGCTTGACGGATATGAAAAGGACCAGGCCAGTAGCATACTAGCTATAGTCAACTAGTTCACTAGTCTAGCTAATGTCGATTTATTCACTTTCGTCTGATCAGCTTGACCCGGCAAACTCCGGTAAGACAGGGGGCCACACTTTCCCACGAATTATGGGGGTGCTGTCCAGGCAAAACCTTGGACCAGTGGGCCGAGAGCTCAAGCAATCTGAGCTCTGATATTTCCTCCCTCTTCTTCCAATCCAAGCCATGAGACCACTAACGTGCTCCTTTCCAGCTCAAGGAACGTTTCACTGATGAGGCCTTGAGGCCGGAACCCATCCTATCTATTACACCTACGCCTCAAGTACGACCCATATATCAAAACTGACACCCGTCTGTAACCGAGAGCAAATGAAACAGTACAAACATCACACTAGTAGAAACTCGAAAACGCTATGATCATAACGTGCTACTTAGAGGACTAGGTCACACCACGATGGTCGTCCACACGCCCAAATCATGAATCATCTGACGAGTTGCGAGCTTCGACACTTCATGCACTTTGACTGATTTTTGAAGGCCGCGTGGCTCAGGCTGCTTGAGTCAGGCATCATGTGCAATGCATCCGTTTGCCCAGCACGCACCGCATGATAGGTGTTACGAACATAGCATTGATTAGACTCCACGCCCCTCGACTGAGGTATTGCCTGACATAACATAAAACCCCACTGAGCTACGAAAGGGCAGATTAAGGAGGCGAGAAACATGTTTGTCGAATACGAAATACTCACCGATGAAACACACTAACAAGCCAACATTGCCAAGTGGACTCAGAAACGACGTGGCCCAGGGTGGGTTCACAGGAATAGGCAACGTAAAGCCCACCTGTCGTCCTCCCTCCTTATCGCCAGAGCGATATACGATACTGTTATCAAGGATAACTAAAAGGGTATGCTGCATGCGTGGGGAAGCCTCACGAACCCACCGCAGGGTGCGCAAGTTATCCACCCGCACATCATTCCTCGAAAACGCTGGATCAGGGGGTAGGAAACAGGTTTGTCCATACGAGTGCCGGACCGATGTCATTACAACTACAGCACACACGTGCACTAAGTACAGGTTAAGTTGGTGAGGAAGAGATAAGCACCGCACGTTGCAATCATAGATCTATTTGACATGACGATCACCATTGAGTCATTGGTGGACAGTGGGGGCAATGCGGCCAAGGTCTGGCTGGACCTGCAGGGATGCACATTGAATGGTAGATCCGGAAGCATCCAAGACATGATCTAGATACATACTTACATGTCAACATTCCAGAACGTCCAGGGGGAAAGATCAGGGGAAAATACATACATACATCTTGGCTTAGGCTGTACACTACTCAATCCGAAGAGTTCCGATTGGCTGGCCGGCATCCATCTACTTCCGAGACCGTGGCCTGTTTCGGAGAAGAGAAGCTGAAGACTTACACGTGGTAGGACGGTAAGACCGATAAGCATAATCGAGATATCGTTTGACCTCGTTAGGACCTGAGCTGGTCTCGGGCATGAAGGAATGAGGCGACATCTGGCGAGTCGAATCACCCCAGCGCCCATCGGTCGTGTATCAACGGGTGGCGTACCTATCAGAGCCTTGAGGCGGGACTAGTTTGGGATAGCGTTCGTTTATAGGCACTAGGCGCAGCTCGAAGACCATCCTTGTCAGGCTAGCACTATTTCGGGACTAGTACCGCCATATTGCCAGTGAGAATCGAGACTAGCGAGGAGGGTTTTAAAGATAAGTTACTCATCGTCCAACCATGATGATAACCACCCATAAGACTCTCGTTGAGTGCTGATGGGGATGGTGGTCAAGGCAGAAGGACAGACTTGGGGCGGACGTGCTCAGAAATAGACCTGTAGGGCAGTGTAGACCGTGAGTAGGCTGAGTGGATAAAAAAGGTCCAATCACAAGGCACGATGTGAGCTGTCAACCAGTTGCGCGGGGGCGTTTCAGGCTTTCCTTCTTGCGCTGGCGCATCCATCTCCATCTCCATCTCCGACTCTTTGTCGTATAATCGCCTACTCGTATCCTTCCGTTCATAATGGCTGTGGTATCGATCCAGCTTACATCTCAGGGGAAGGCTGGTGAGTATATCCATGTCTAAATCCGTTTACGATACGTTCTTTTGCCATGCCACCACAATTATCATTGTGTGCGACTTGTCAGGATGTCGTCGAGGATGGAGACTGGGCCTGGCGAGTCTTTGTCTGCGTCCAAAGCTGGCCTCGTGGACCGAGTCGTGGACCTCGTAATCCCTCATGGTGTGATATTGCACTTGGATTCCGTACAGCGTTTTTTGAAATTAACTAGTGCTGCGGGTCGCCGGTTCAAGCCTAAGGAAGGAACGTTCCTTGGTTGACCCTGGCGGTTTCGTCGACCAGGTTCCTGCCTTAGACTTGCGGGGTTCTCCACGGTTTCTTACTTTCCGCCCTTCATCCTCCTCTCTCTTTTTTCTTATTTTCTTGTCACTTTCCGAGATAGTGGCTCCTTTGACTGTGGCTACACTGCTGTGGTCGTCATCTTCCATCGACTTCTTCATTTCATTTCCGTCCTCTCTTTCTTCAATCTTTCTCCATGTCGTCCTCTCAACCGACCTCTGGGTCGCAGGTGCAGGACCCCTCCTCGCCGACCCCCTCAACTGGTAGCTCTCCTTCGTCCTCTCTCTCGTTTTCTTCTTCTGCGCCTATCTCAAGCACTAATTATAATTCTCCGTCGTCTGCAGCCCCTACCACCGATGTTACCCCCACCTCGACGCCGCCACCCACGACCACAACGCACACAACAACCACGCCGACGACACCAACAACACAGGCACAAACCACCTCCACAACACCAACAACTGATACCACCACTACCACCCCAACGACAGCGGTTAGCTCTACCATGACCACTGTGATGTCCTCCATACCAACAACCATCTTGTCAGTCACCATTTTCTTCCAATGTCACTGATCATTTGACCGTGCTCTCTTATCTCTCCATAGCTCTACCGACCCAGCCGGTTCCACTGTCTTCTTGACTACCGACATCGTCACCGCCATTCCCACCCTCACCCCCGCCACCAGTACATCCAGCACTTCCACCAACACCCACACCGCCGCCATCATCGGTGGTGCCGTCGGTGGTGGTGTCGCCGGCATCGCCCTCCTCGTGCTCTTCATCTGGTGTATCCGTCGTAAAGTTCGCAGAGACGAATTCGATGGTAACTTTGACCCTGACCGCGTCGCCATGGGTGGGACCTCAGGTGGAGGAGGCACCCTTCCGCGTGTGGATCTGGCAGATGAAGTTACCCCATTCCCACATCCGTATACAGATCGTGAAGAAGCCAACACAAGCGGAAGCATGCGTCAACGACAGTATGGTGAACCGGCTTATGTGCCTGTTCCATCGTCCATGGGCCATGCTGGGAGTTCGGAGATGTATTACCCACCTGGAGCATCATCGCAGGAGGGTGTAATGGGACCAGGGTATGCTCGACCTGGAGTAGCACCGCCTCCCGGAGCTTATAAAGTGCCGATGAACAGCAATATCAACATGTATGGTACGGCGTCTGGACCTTCGGATTGGCATACCCCTGTGCCGATGGCGTCGCCCCCGCCTTCGACGGTAACTAGTGCGACGAGCTCGGGAAGGGCAACGAAGGAGAGGGAGGCGATGGGGAGACAGGGTATGGGGTTAGGGTTGGCGACGCAGTCAGAAGGTGGGGAGGTGGTCGTACACCAGGACGCGGGGAGGGCACCGAGTGATGAACATCGACCACCACCGAGGGAGATTCCACCGACCTATGACTCTATCAGGCAAGATTGAGCCTGTATCGTTGTCTCGGATCCTCGTGCCCTCGGGTTCAGCTTCTTGTGAAAAGGCTCTCGATGGTGGCAGATTGCTTGCCGTCGCTATGGTACTTGACTTTTCTTTTCTTTTTCTGATCGGA
>JBBPJZ010000533.1:0-18081 GCA_038089015.1 Chalciporus aff. trinitensis | reverse complement strand
CCATCTCACTGCTTGTGTCTTCATAGCTTGTAAGTTGCTGTCCTTGTCATCACAGTGGCCCTCCATCCATGCTCACTGCCATCTCACTGCTTGTGTCTTCATAGCTTGTAAGTTGCTCTCCTTGTCATCACAGTTGCCCTCCATCCATGCTCTTTGCCATCTCACTGCTTGTGTCTTCATAGCAAGTAGGTTGTTGTCCTTGTCATCATAGTGGCCCTCCACCCATGCTCACTGCCATCTCACTGCTTCTGTCTTCATAGCGAGTAAGTTGCTGTCCCTGTCATCACAGTGGCCCTCCATCCATGCTCACTGCTATCTCACTACTGCTTGTGTCTTCATAGCTTGTAAGTTGCTGTCCTTGTCATTACAGTGGCCCTCCATCCATGCTCACTGCCATCTCACTGCTTGTGCTCATCCTCTGTGTCAGTTGGTAAGGTGCTTTTTAATATCTAGTTTAACACTTGCTTATTTATTTTTTCACATAGGATGTAAGGAAAATTACTCTTTATTTTTTCCCTCAACACTCAATTTCATCACACTTTTATTCATTTTAATTGGTAAGTATACCTTGATATGTTATGATATACTCTTATTCTTTTTTCTAGGCCTGATATGTCTTAGATTAAACATCTTCAAACAGAACCAGCTGAGGCTACTCTCAAATCTTTGGTTAATATTTTAACTTTTATATCCTTTTTGTTGTTCATTTATCTTTTTAGTTTCATGGTTCCCCTGTCAATCAAACTGCAACCCTTATTGCTTGTATGTGTTTTATTCAACACTTTTTCTTTGCTTATAAAAACTTCTTTTAGCAATCTTGATCATTTTGCAGCAGTCTTTCTATCCCTGGGATAGAAGGGAGCCAGGCAACCTTCTCATGAACACTTTTGAAGAATACATGCAATCCTCACAAACTGTTGTCCAGGCAATTTCTGAGGCCACTCAGAAGTATGAGAACAATCTTGAACAGCTCTGTGAAGAGATTATCAACATTGTTTCCAGCTACTCTGGTGAGTTGTAATGCACAATTTAAACAACATTGACAAGTTTACCTTGCAACAATATCATCAGAAGTCAAGCAGGTCAAAGCTAATCTGAATGAGTCAATTCAGATCCAACCAAACCTGCAGCAAGCCATGTCAGAGCCAACTCATAGCCAAGTGGGCCTGCAGGAAGCTACATCACAGCCCTTTCAGAGTCAACCAGAGCTGAACTAGTCCCAACCAGCCACAACCCAGACTAAACCATCTCTGAAACAATGGTTCAAGAAGTTTGTCAAGTTTGTCAAGAGGAAATAACTGAATGCCAAGCAAAGCAAGCTTTTCAACAAAGTTTGCATGTCACATACATTGTTTCTTGAAAGCTCTAGTTGTTTTTCTGCATTTTCAATGTGTACTTGTACCTTGATTACTCTTGACTCTTGATTGCCCTTAAAAAAGAAAGTCCATACATGATGTTTCTGTTTCTTTCAAAGTTGTACTTATATCTCAGGAGTTTGTCTTACATATGCTCATACCAAGGCAGAAAATCCATTTGTACTGTTTATGTGCGTCATTCAATGATTCAACATCAAGCACCCTTCATATCTTCACTGGTACTAGGCCACATGCCAGCTTACTAGTGAATCTTAGAATCTTGAAGCACAAAAGACCAGTACCTGTTACCTGGGCATCAATGGTTCAGCATGGAATCAACAAAAGAGCACAATAAGAAGAATCTAGAGTAAAGAAGATATTAAGTAGAGATAATGTACTTAAACTAGCAACAGCAGGTATTTCACACAAAGGCAGCAGACAGAATGATAGAACTGTGAATGGAAGGATAGAAACAGATGAGGAGCAGGGAAAAAGGAGGAACATGTATCAATAAAGTTAGAGAACAAGCATAAAAAAAGACGCACCCCATGCAATGACACTGTTCTCTCACTCCTCCTTGGCCTTGGCAAACTCCTCCTTCATAAGCTTTCCAAGTTGCTCCAATAACTTGTTTTGACTATCTGTCAGGATCTTGAAGTGATCCTGGAGGATCAATTGTTCAATGAGTTTCTGGGCAACATTTCAGACAGGATACTACAGACATGGATGGAAGAAATTTGTATGGTCATTGTGAAATGATTATAAGGGAACAAGACTGGCACAAGACTGAAGAAGTTGTCTTCATATTTGCTAAGCCTGACAGACTTCAAGGCAAGGTCAGCAAGGACCGGTTTGAGCATTGAAGGAAATTTCCCTTTGACATCCCATGATTCTGCAATCATAATCACTCTCAGTCTTGATAACAAAGATGACAGAGAAATTATGCACCCTTTGCTTGAGTTCTTTGATTGCGGCTTGCAAGTCTATATGGAACTTGCTGATAACAACTATAGTCAGCAAATATATGACAAAGAACATACCAAGTCAACAACTTTCCGCTTCTTGCTGTTCTCTTTGACCATAGTATAATTCTTGTGTTTTTTTCCCAATCCTTGTCCCCAAGCAGACTGAGAGGATTGCTGGAGGCTCCTTTTACTTGTGTTTCTTGGAAACCCTACTTTAGGGATTATTAGCTAGGTAGATCAAGTCTGATGTCAAAACTAATGCAACTGGCCTTTATAAGGGCAATGATACATAGAATTCTTATTATTCAGTCTGAGTAAATTGTGTCTGATTGTTGATGATCAGCTCAGAGTTGTCGATGAAAAGGTCAGTAGGGTCATAGTACTCTGATAGTCACAAGTTTCTTCTGTAAGCAACATTAGTCCTACACACCTGGAGTATTGATATTGCCTGATGTATCTTTTCTCTTTTTGGCTTCCATTTGTCATTGTGTGTTTCTTGGCCCTTGCTGATGAGTGGATTAGCAGGAGGTGGAGTGGTTGGTTAATGGCTGCATGCCTTGGCTTTGGTTCTGATGTCAACTTTCTAGAGGCAGGTTTTGAACTGACGGCTGTTGTCAAGGTTGGATTTTCTCAGAAGACAGTGGTTTGACATGGTGGCTAATGTCAATGGGGAGAGCATGCCCATTGTTGCCAACATGGGCCCAATAGAGTTGTTGTGACTGTTGAGCTTGATAACATCATGGTGAGCAGATATTGTGGAGCTATGACTTACAGTAAATGAGAAGTGGTTGAAAAGTCAGTTATAGACGTTGGAGAATGCCTATGTGAGTTATGATTTACTGTATATCCAACATTTTGCCATCATCTGCCATATTGACAAAGTTAAGGATATAAAATGGATGAAACACTAGGGGATTGGAGGGTGGGGATGATGCAATGGTGTTGCAGCAGACAATGCCTAAAAGTTTCACACCTGTGGTTTGGTGATTTCTCCACAATTGTTGTTTTTAGTCATGAATACAAAGTCTACCTGGCAGTGCCACAGCCAATGACTAAGCAAATCCCATCACCAAAGATCACACCTTGGCATTCTCCAACCCTCCTCCTTCCCACCCTCTGACCAGCAAAACTGTGAATTCCCTCACAATTCATCATTGGACATGTAACTCCTTTCAATTCAGATCACATATAGGATCAGAAGGGCAAGTGTCTATCTAATTGCAACTTTTCACATATCCTCATCAATCCCAACCCTCCAAGATGTCAGTCCATCCCCCTGCTACACAGAATTTGCAGAAATTCCCACTTGTGCATTCTGCACAATTCCTTTGATTGGACTTGACCACTTCAAACCAATCACTGTGGCCTCTCAGGATGTCACTAGGCTCCATGGTCAATTTATCCAACACCATAAGTTCTTTTCATGGCTTTCTTCCCTTTTGGCTGATAGCTATCCATGAAGCAGAATTCAAGACCCTGTCTACTTCACTTTGATGGGTGCCAGAACTGACTCAATAGCATCTTGGAGTTCACAGTAGTCAATGTGGAGGGCTCAACCACTGACAACAATATATTGGGGACACCATAACAAGGATGCAGGACATTCCTGTTGTTTGCCCTGTGTGTTCTTCAACAAAGAAGGAACACTCAAATATCTGTTCTGGCTTTCGAACCAGTTGAAAACTATTCCCCCAGGCTGAAATGACTCAAAATCGCTAGGGAATCAAGTCTACACACAAGAACCTAACAGGGGAATTAAAGGGAGGAGTTCAGAATGGTTAAGAGGAAAACTCCAAGTGAACTAAACTGGAGAGTGTCCAGTATAGCTCCTTGGTCTTTTATACTAAAGACTATAGTGTGTACATGTTGTGGTTCTAATATGAATTGGGAATAATAGTGAAGTCATACAATGTGAGTGAACAACACTACTGGTTCCTGATGAAGTGGTAAACATAGCCCTGCATAGCAAGTGTGCAGCAGCAGGAGAAGGTGTAGTCCTGTACAGTAAGTGTATAGCAATGGAGATGAAAGAATATCACCCTGCATTGTAGAGGTGCAGCAGTGGAGATGAAGAGGCAGTGCTCTGCACAGAAAGTGTACAGCAGCAGAAATGAAAAGAGGCTATGAAGGTGAAACAGGCTGTGTGCCTGGCACAGTGTTAGAATGAAATGTAATTGTAAGGGCCGACTGAAACGACTCAAAACAACCAAAGGGGTTGAATCAAGTCTACACAAGAACCAGAGGTAAAGAGCAGAGTAAATGCTGAAGGTGTGATGGCACTACAGTGGCGAGCAGAGAGCAGTTGAAGAGGAAATCTCCAAGTGAACTAAACTGGAGTTCTCCCAGTCAGTCCCTTGGGGTTTATATAGTCCTACATCTATTTGTACATGTTTGTCCCTACTATATCTATAAGAAGTAAAGGTACATGGTATGATGTATGGTGGTTTTATGATTGGACGATAAAGAATATGAAATAGAGAGCTGTGCGCATAGCCTGGTGAAACAGGGGGTGGCAGCACAGGAATGTGAAACAAGGTGTAAGGCGCAAATGAAGCGGAAATGAAGAGAAGCAATTAGTCCATATGGGGATAGAGTGGAAGTGAGGTGGCGACTGTGGCAACGAACTGGAATACCACATGTCTGTGATCAGATATGATCATAAGATAAGATCCTGAAGAGATTAGATAAGATAGCACAGAGCGAGAAGAAATGGTTAAGTCCATGAATGAAGTGCGCCTTGTGAGGGCACCGTAACACCAACTGTGCCAAAGAACCAGAATAGCATGTGTCTGTGATTGAATACGATCATAAAGCATTAGCAGATAAGATGAGATCTAGTCCATGGAAATGACTAAGTCTGCTGTGGTGAAGGTGACACTGGGGCACCATAACACTACCTCCCCCCTCTATGGGTTGAGCTCCAAGCAACCTAATCATCCAGATGCAGCATTGTGGAGTTCATGGACAAGGCTGGTGAACCCGATGGGGAAACAGAAGGGAAAGGCAAAAGCCTGTGCATGAAAGGGGTGTGAACATGAACTGACAGTGTCTGTGGATGGGGAACAATGCAGTTGAGAACCTGATTATGGGATTGGCCCACTGTGGAATACGAGTAAAAGGTGAGCACCCAGGTTTGAGAAGATTGCCCACCCCATCCTGCCATGTTGTTGACAAATTTCATGCTGACACTGTAGGCTTGCTCACAAAAGTTGTGCCAGTGGTAGAGCACAACAAGGACCAGGATCACAAACAAGACAACCAGGAAGAAGATCAGCACCAGGAGGACATGAAGAAGGAAGGGTGCAAGAGCACCACAAAGAACACCATGAGCCATATGACACACAGGGATTGCATTGTCAAATCAGGAATGGGGATGGCCCAAGCCACATAGGCAAAGGAATCAATGTAGGTGGCGTGCATGGCTTCCATTTCAGATGGTGGTGTGATGAGTGGTGGTAGTGAAACGACTCAAAACTGCAATGGAATCAAGTCTACACACAAGAACCTCACTGGAGAGAAGTGAATGATGAGTTCAGAAGCAATTAAGAGGAAACCTCAAGGAGATGACTCCAAGAAGCTGTAAACTCCAAGTGAACTAAACTGGAGTGCCAGTCTAGCCCAGAGGGTCTAATATACAAAAAGACCTGTATGTACATGTTGTGACACTACATATGAATCAGGAATAATGGCCATGTCGTACAATACAAGGGAGTACTGCCATTGGTTGCTGAAAGAAAGGTAAATGAGTAAACATAGCCCTGTGCAGCAGTGAGTAGCAGCATAGCCCTGCATGCAGCAGCCAGGTTGTGCCAGCAGCGTAGCCCTAATCAGCTCAGCATGCCAACAGATATGAATATGTAGCGCTCTGCACAGCAAGTGCACAGCAGCAGAGATGAAAAGAAGTCGTTCTGCACAGCCCAGTGTGCAGCAACAGAAATGAAGAGGTTGCATACCATACTCTGCAGTGATAGCGACACAGCTCTGCACAGTGATCAGGTTGTGCCAGCAGCATGGTCCTAGTCAGCAGAAGATGAAGTCATGGTAGTGGAGATGAAGGGAGGAGTAAGACTATGCTGTAAGCACAGTATGCATAGGTAAATGACAACCAGAAAGATCTAAGATAAGATAAGATCAGTCCTGAGAAATGACTAAGTCCGAGTGATGTAAAGGTAGTACTGGGCAACTGTAACACACTGCTGATAGGGCTACGCCACTGGCACAACCTGACCGCTGCGCAGGGCTACACCACTACTCACTGCTGTGCAAGGCTATGTTTACTCATTTACCTTTCTTTCAGGATCCAATAGCAGTACTCCCTCATATCCTACAATACTGGCTATTATTCCTGATTTGTATGTAGTGTCACAACACATACATATAGGTCTTTTGTATATTAGAACCTCTGAGCTAGACTGGCACTCCAGTTTAGTTCACTTGGAGTTTACCTCTTAATCACTTCTGAACTCATTGTTCAACTTTCCTCCAGTAAGGTTCTTGTGTGTAGACTTGATTCCCTTAGCAGTTTTGAGTTGTTTCACTTGAACTAAACTACTTTTCTTTATCATCTCTACACCCTCTTACTTGCAAGAACCTTGACGGTTTCGCACGTGCAAACACGTCACCAACACCTGCAACCTGACCACCAGTGTGTCCCCAGTACACTTCACTACGACTAGGTCTTACTCCACCCTCCTACCTACATATGCTTAGTGAACCTCCACATCTCCTCTTCCCTTCGTTCTACCTTACATCGTGTTACAAGGTAGCCTCCCTGAATCACCTATATGTACCAGCTGTGGTCATCTCTCCTGGTAGTACTGGTATTCCACTCACACAAGTAGTAGAAGAAGAGCTGGTAGCTGCATCCTCAGAGCAATGGGAGCAGGACCCGGACATAGAAGACCTTCAGTTGCTGTGGCCCGCAACAGCCACCCCTTCTCCTATAGTCGACAGATCGCCCGCATCTGGTCACATCTCATTGGAGTTGTTGGACCCTTTGGATACTGTCTATACCAGGCAACTGTTAGCCATATCAGATGCCATACACCAAATCTTCGCAGCACCAGCCATTGCTGCTGCCCCAGAGCTCATCGACACTGGTCTAGAGCTCATCCCATGAGACTTCGACCCCAACAACCAACTGCTGGTTGAACCTCTCAGACGTCAATCCCCTGTATACCTCCTATTTCTGGGATCCCCTCTAACACTGCTTTCAGAGTCACCTTCATCCTCAGAGAGGGACATCTTCGACCAGTCCCTCAACATCGAATTTTCTGACCCTTTACCTACCAGCATAGAAACCCACATCCCTATGGTACCAAACACCCCTCTTCCTTCCCCCCCTCCTATTCCACTTAGATGTTGCTTCCATCCTTATCACACTATAGGTAGATCCGTTCCAGGACACCTCATTCCTGACAAAGACCACTACTGTATAGTCTTATGTCCTTGTAACAACCTTCGTCGTCCTTCCAAATTCTTGTAACCATATCTTACAATGTTTTTACCTGATTCCCTTCTTCAGGCTTTGTCAGCAGCAGGGGCCAGTTCTTGTGGAGAGTTGCGTGATCTAGGGTAAGAGCTTCATCTTTTCCTAGAAGGACAAGCCACTGCCTTAGAGGCTGCTCAACAGGAGAGCAATAATCTCAAATGGGACTTGGCGCAAGCTGAGGCTCAGATTTGCGCCATCCCTCCTGGTCACATGCCATCCTCTGCTGACATTGCCAACGTCATTGCTGCCACTGCACACGCACACCCTGGTGCACCCAAACTTTCCAAACTTGTCACAGATCCTGGCGACTATGATGGTGCCAAGGGAAAGAAGTTCGAAGAATGGTGGACATGTGTCCTAGTATGGTTAGATGAAAACCAAACTGTCTTGATCGGCAATCAAGCCATCAAGGCAGTCCTTAGCTGAATGAAAACGGGAGATGCCGGAGACTTCTTGCGTGCCATCTCCAAGCAGATCTTGGCAGGGACCAAAACCTTTACTTGGGCAGAAGTTGCCGCCCTCATCATCACACAATTCCGCTCTTTCAACAAGCAGGAATACCACCACAAGCAAATCTTCACTTTGTGCCAAGGTTCCATGAGAATGAAGACCTTCCTTACCAAATTTGAAATGCATTGCACACTAGACGGTTGGGACGATGCTAGGCACATCGAGCTTCTCGAAAAGAACACCAATCCCGCCCTTGTAAATCACATTATCCTCACAGACAGATGACAGCTTGTCTATGAAGACTTTGTCACAGAGTTGCAAACGCTCAGGGCACGTAAGCAACTATTGACATACATCAAGACTGGGGCAGCACCATGTGTCGCTGCACGGGACCCAAATGCAATGGACATAGACACTCTCCTGATGGAGCAGGACGATGAGAACATCAATGCTGTTCAAAAGCCCAAGAGGTGTTGGAACTGTCTTGGCACCCACACTTTGAAAGACTGCAAACTGCTGTCTACCAAATGTGGTGACTGTGGCTTCCACTGAGGCAGTCACACCAAGTTCTGTAAGAAGAACAAAGGCAAATGACCTGAAAGGAAGGTCAAAGCCACCACCAAGGGAACAGACTCCCCAAATGAAGAACCTATGCCGCATTCCTCTTTCATCAAAGCCTTAGAAGGGATGAACTTCAAAGAAATGCATGCCTGGTGGAAGGATTACGAGAACATCTTGAAGAAGTTGGAAAAATGATTCCCCTTTCACATGATACCAGGTGTGTGAAAGGTTCCAGATACACTTCTCTCCCTATTGAAGAATGTGATGACAAAACCCCTTGTATTAGTACTGCTGTAATCACATCGGAGGAGTTCCTTGATGGGCTCGGCCCGGACGTCAAACGGGTGCTTAATTCCTCTTTCATATCCACTCTCCCCTCTATTTTCTCTATCCTGGAGGACGCTTACATTCGCTCAATCAATCCAGAATGAGAAATCCTTCTTACCATTCAGATTCATTCTTCAAAAGGAAAAACCTTCACTTTCCTTACTGCTCTTCTTGACTCTGGAGCCAATGCCATCTTTATTGATTGGCAATGGGCTATGTCAAAGAAGATTCCCCTTACCAAGCTCAGACACACTGTTCCTGTCTACAACGTGGATGGTTCCAAGAACTCTGCCGGTTCCATCACTCACTCTGCCGAACTTATCCTAGAGTCCCAGGGACACCATGAGCATGTAAATGCCGAAGTAACAGACCTTGGCAAGAACACCTTCATTCTTGGTTTCTCTTGGCTGAAATGCCATAATCCTGACATCAACTGGTCTACGGGAATGGTCACAATGATGCGTTGTCCCACCACATGCTCCCTTCTCCATGATAAATCAAACCTGGACATTGATGATCCAGATCATCAGGAAAGAGATGCCACTTACACAGCATATCACATGATCCATGCTGTAGAGGCTATGCCTTCCCCCAAGAAGGAACAGACCATTGAAGAGATGGTCCTGAAGGAATACCACAAATTCCTCAAAGTCTTCTTGAAAGGTGAATCAGAGCAGATGCCTGTACAAAAACCCTGGGATCATGCCATCAAGGTAAAAGACACCTTCAAACCTAAAAAGGGACACCTCATTCCCCTTTCTGACAATGAACAAGAAGAAGTCTTGAGCTTCATTGATGAACAACTCCACAAGGGGTATATTGTTCCTTCTAAATCCGAACAAATGTCACCCGTCTTCTTTGTGCTGAAGAAGGATGAACAAAAATGGATGGTGCAAGACTACCATTACCTAAACGAGCACACCGTAAAGAACAACTATCCCCTTCCCCTGATTAGTCAACTCGTCAATAAACTCATGGGCGCAAAACTCTTCACCAAGATGGATCTTCAGTGGGGATACAACAATGTCCACATCAAAGAAGGTGATGAATGGAAAGCCACCTTCATTTGCTTCTGAGGCGCCTTTGAACCCAAAGTCATGTTCTTTGGTCTCTGTAACTCCCCTGCCATGTTCCAAGCCATGATGAATGAGATCTTTGCTGATATGGGTGACGTAGTGGTAGTGTACATTGACGATCTCATGATCTTTACCAAGGGGGATGACCAAGCCGAACACAATCAAATTGTTATAGAAGTCCTACACCGCCTCAAAGAAAACGACTTGTTTGTCAAACCAGAAAAATGCTTCTTCCGTGTATGGAAGTCAAATTCCTTGAGATGATAGTGGGAAAGGACGATATCCGCATGGATGAAGAAAAGATCAAAGCCATTCTTGATTGGCCGGTTCCTAAAACGGTAAAGGGCATAAGAAGCTTCCTTGGTTTAGCCAATTTCTACCGCTGCTTTATCCAGAACTATGCCCAAGTTGCTCGACCACTCCATGACCTTACCAAAAAGGATCAACTGTTCATTTGGGATCAGAAATGTCAAGCTGCCTTCGAAATTCTCAAAGAATGCTTTACCACTGCTCCTATCCTTGCCTTCCTGGACCTCAATTCCCAATTTCGCATTGAAACTGACGCTTCTAATTTTGCTACGGGTGCAATTCTCTCATGTCTGAAAGATGACAAATGGCACCCTGTTGCATTCTCCAGCCACGCTATGTCCCCTCAGGAACAAAATTATCCTGTGGCGGATAAGGAAATGCTATCAGTAATCCAGGCGCTCAAGCAATGGTGTCACTACCTAGAAGGTACTCATCATTCCTTCGAAATCTGGAACAATCATGCCAACCTGCAATGGTTCATGACTTGTCAAGACCTTAACTGACGGCAAGCCCGTTGGGCTCTCTACCTCCCCCACTTCAATAAAACCTGGGTCCCTAAGCCTGGGAAGTCCATGACGAAAGCAGATGCTCTCTCATGACAAGAGGATCGTATAATTGGGATCGAAGACAATAACAAAGACGTCTTGGTCATCCCTCAGGAACAAATCCGAACAACCTATATCCACCCCTCAGGCGATGCCC
The DNA here is from genome assembly GCA_038089015.1 of Chalciporus aff. trinitensis. Taxonomy (NCBI): domain Eukaryota; kingdom Fungi; phylum Basidiomycota; class Agaricomycetes; order Boletales; family Boletaceae; genus Chalciporus; species Chalciporus aff. trinitensis. The sequence goes on along the minus strand of JBBPJZ010000533.1, from coordinate 6,845 downwards.
TCAAGCAACACACGTTCCTTGCCACATGCAAACTATCAGAAACAGAAGTGCAAGCACTACAGAAAAAGGGCATTTATGAAAAGATGAATGGGTTGCTATACGATGATGAAGATCAAATCTACATACCAAATGATGCTGATCTTCAGATGGAGATTCTGCAGCAACATCATGATGTTTCAGAAGCAGGTCACCCTGGATACAAGAAGACACTGGAGTTGATATGCCATTCCTATACTTGGTTCAGTCTTCCCTCTCTAGTAAAAGATTATGTTGCACACTGTGGAACGTGTCAACATTTCAAAACCTCTCACATACCACCTGCCAGCAAACTCCAACCTCTTTCCATTCCTGACGGTCCCCCTGGCAGCACATTTCTGCCAATTTCATCACCAATCTCCCTCGATCACATGGCTTCACAGCCACTCTCACAGTCATAGATCGATTCTCCAAAGAGGTGGAATTCATTCCTTGTACTAAGGAAGAATCTGCTCTCACCACCACTCAACTCTTCCTTAACAACGTATGGAAACATCATGAGCTTCCCCTCTCCATCACCTCTGATCACAGTCCTCAGTTCACTGCCCAGGTGATAACAGAGATTAACAAGGTGCTGCAAATTGATATGAAACTGAGCACTGCTTTCCATCCCCAAACAGATGGTCAATCTGAGATTGTTAACAAGCAGGTGCAGAAATTCCTTTGAATCTTCTATTTCGAGAAACAGTCCACGTGGGCAGATTGGCTTCCAGTGGTGCAATTCTCCATTAACAATGCCCAGCACACTTCCACGCGCCGTTCCCCGTTCCAGGTCACACAATCCTATGTCCTGCGCATGAGCACAATTCCACTCACTGATTTCCGTGTGCCAGCCGTGCAACAATTCTCCTGTGACATGACAAATATGCTCCTTGAAACCAAGGCACACCTTGCGCAGGTGCAAGACTGCATGAAGAAGCAGGCAGACAAACACCACTCTACTGCACCTGCTTATGTTGTTGGCCAGCAGGTCTGGCTTAGCACTAACAACTTGTGTCTCACACATGCCTCGCGGAAATTGACTGAGAAATGGCTGGGCCCTTATGAAATCACAGCCTTGGCAGGACCAAACGCAGTTACCTTGCAGCTGCCATGCAGCATGCAAATTCATCCCATGGTCAATGTGGATTGAATCAAACCCTATGTGGAAAGGTTACCAGGTCAACCCATCTCATGCCCTGGTCTGGTTCTCATTCAAGAGGATCATGACAACGAATGGAAAGTAGACTATATTGCCAATGTGCACTTGAAGCATGGCAAACTGGAATACCTTGTTCACTGGAAAGGGTATGATGAAACAGATTGGACTTGGCAAACAGAAGAAGATGTTGTAAACTCCCCTAAGCCTGTTCGCAACTTCCATCTTTCTCACCCTAATGCACCACGCAATATCCGTCTATTAATGCCGATGGACGCATGCCAATTCCTACCATTGTTTCAGAAAATCCCAAACCACCTTGAGGTTTCCTCTATTTAAACCTCTGGTGCTAGCCACCTCATCTCATCAATCAGTCATCCTGGAAGCCCTACTACCACTCGTCACCTCACCACCATTGGACATTATGGAAAACCTCGCATACATCACCTACATCGACTCGTTCACCTCCGCTATTAGGGTGGCGCCTGTCCCTAACGCCACCCAGGTCTTTCAGGTCAGTCTACTCCTCACGTGTATCATGGTGCTGCTGCACCCGTTCCTTCTCCACATCAGCCTGGTGCTTCTCTACTTTGTGGTCTTCAGCTTCTTCGTCCTTGTGCTGTTGGTACTCACTAACTGGTTGACCTTTCAGGAACAATCCTTTGGTGTTGGGACAGAGTTTGTGGACAACACTGCCGGCTAGGGAGGATAGCCATCTAGAATGTGGGCACTCACTTTCTATTCCTATTCTAACATAGAAAGGTCCCACAATGGCATTCTGGATTGCGTCGCTGTCGCTCCCCACCATCTGTCCCAAGTGCCCTCTATTAGGGTACAAACTCCCTCTGTCCATGCCCTTGACAGGTATCCATTCATTCCTCCCTCGGGATCTTCAGCCCACTTCACTCCCTCCTTACCACCTTCATCAGCTCCACCCTTGCCAGTGCCTTTGGGGCATTTGGTGAAACGACTCAAAACAACCTAAGGCTGAATCAAGTCTACACAAGAACCAGAGAGGTAACGATGAAAGTTAAGTGCTGAAAGTGAGAAGTCACTACAGCAGGAGCAGAGGGCAGTTGAAGAGGAAATCTCCAAGTGAACTAAACTGGGGAGTGTCCCAGCTAGTTCCTTGGGTTTATATAGTCCTACATCTATTTGTACATGTTTGTCCCTACTTAGACTATAAGAGGTAAAGGTACATGGTATGATGTATGGTGGTTTTATGATTGGATGATAAGAGATTTGAAATAAGAAGCTGTGTGCATAGCCTGATGAAACAGGGGGTGGCAGCACAGGAATGTGAAACATGGTGTAAGGTGCAAATGAAGTGAAAATGAAAAGAAGCATGTCAATGTGTGACAGCGTGAGAAGACAATTAGTCCAAATGGGGATAGAGTGAAAGTGAGGTGGCGACTGTGGCAACGAACAGGAACACCACATGTCTGTGATCAGATATGATCATAAGATGAGATCTGAAATGATTAGATAAGATGAGAGTAAGAGAAATGGTTAAGTCCATGAATGTAGCGCATCTTGTGAGGGCACCGTAACATTTGGTCATCCTGGACACACTGCATCCAGATGACTAGGGTTGCTCGGAGCTCAACCCATAGAAGGGGGGTAGTGTTACGGTCGCCTAGTACCACCTCCACATCACTCAGACTTAGTCGTTTCTCCAGGACTGATCTTATCTTATCTCTTAGATCTTTCCTTATCTTATGATCGTATCCAATCACAGACACGTGCTATTTTTTCTTTTGCATGGTCGTCATTCACCTGTGCATACTATGCCACATAGCATAGCCTTAACTCCATTCCTCCCTTGTTACCATGACTCCATCCACTGCTGACTAGGACCATGCTGCTGGCACAATGTGCCTGCTGCGCAGAGCTGTGTCACTATCACTGCAGAGTATGGTATGCAACCTCTTCATTTCTGTTGCTGCACACTGGGCTGTGCACAATGACTTCTTTTCATCTCTGCTGTGCACTTGCTGTGCAGAGTGTTAGGTATTCATATCACCTTGGCACTGCTGATAGGGCTATGCCACTACTCACTGCTGCACAAGGCTATGTTTACTCATTTACCTTTCTTTCAGGATCCAATAGCAGTACTCCCTCATATCCTACAATACTGGCTATTATTTCTGATTTGTATGTAGTGTCACAACACGTACATACAGGTCTTTTGTATATTAGAACCTCTGAGCTAGACTGGCACTCCAGTTTAGTTCACTTGGAGTTTACCTCTTAATCACTTCTGAACTCATTGTTCAACTTTCCTCCAGTAAGGTTCTTGTGTGTAGACTTGATTCCCTTAGCAGTTTTGAGTCGTTTCAGTACCACCAGGAGAAGGATAAAGAGGCCAAAGACCACAAAGTAGAGGAGCACCATGAGGACATGGAGAAGGAAGGGATGCAACAGCACCACAAGGAATGCCAAGAGCGAGGCTACCTGAAACGATTGGGTAGCAAGATCAGGCACAGGGACTGCCTTGATAGCATAGGTGAACAAGTCGATGTAGGTGGTGTGTGTGACATTCTCCATGATGTCAGATGGTGGTGGGGTTATGAGTGGTGGTATGGCTTCCAGGGTGATTGATGAGATGAGGTGGCTGGTACTGAAGGTTTAAATAGAGGAAACCTCAAGGTGGTTGAAGGAAATCCCTGGTGGCTCTGTTAGGGGATTGGGAACCTTCCAAAACAATGGTAGGAATTGGCATGCGTCCACCAGCATCAGTAGATGGATATTGTGTGGCACATTAGGGTGGGAAAGATAGAAGTCGCAGACAGCCTCAGGGGAGTTTACGACATCTTCTTCCATTTGCCAAGTCCAATCTGTTTCATCATACCCTTTCCAATGAACAAGGTATTGCAGTTTGCCGTGCTTCATGCATGCATTGGCAATCTAGTCTACTTCCCATTCATTGTCATGGTCTTCTCTGACGAGAACCAGACCAGGGTGTGAGATAGGTTGACCTGGTAACCTCTCCACATAGGGTTTGATATGATCCATGTTGACCATGGGATGAATTTGCATGCTGTGTGGCAGCTGCAAGGTAACCGTGTTTGGTCCAGCCAATGCTGTGATCTCGTAAGGGCCCAGCCACTTCTCAGTTAATTTTCATGAGGCACGTGTGAGACACAAGTTGTCAGTGCTGAGCCAGATCTTCTGACCAATGACATAAGCAGGGGCAGTAGAGTGGTGTCTATCTGCCTGCATCTTCATTTGACTTTGTGCCTACGCAAGGTGTGCCTTGGTTTCAAGGAGCATGTGAGACATGTCACGAGTGAACTGCTGTGCAGCTGGTGCACGGGAATCAGCAAGTGGAGTTGCGCTCATGCACGGGGTATAGGAACGTGTGACCTGGAATGGGGATCAACATGTGAAGGTGTGCTGGGTATTATTGATAGAGAACTACACCACTGGGAGCCAGTCCACCCATGTGGACTGCTTTTCGAAGCAGAAAATTCAAAGGAACTTTTGCACCTGCTTGTTTACAATCTCAGATTGACCATCCATTTGAGGATGGAAAGCCGTGCTAAGTTTTGTGTCGATCTGTAATGCCTTGTTAATCTCTGTCATCACCTGAGCGGCAAACTATGGACCGCGATCAGAGGTGATAGAAAGGGGAAGTCCACGGTGCTTCCACACGTTGTTCAGGAAAAGACAAGTGGTAGTGAGAGCGGATTCTTCATTGGTGCAAGGAATGAATTCCACTTCTTTGGAAAATCAATCAATGACCATGAGGATGGCTGTGAAGTTGTGTGAACAAGGAAGATTGGTGATGAAGTCGGCAGTGATGTGTTGCCAGGGACTGTCAGGAATAGGAAGGGGTTGGAGTTTGCTGGCAGGTGGGATGTGAGAAGTTTTGAAACATTGACACATGTTGCAGTGTGCAACATAATCTTTTACTAGAGAGGGAAGACCGAATCAAGTATAGGAACGGTGTACCAACTCCAGCGTTTTCTCATAACCAGGATGGCCTGCTTCAGGCACATTGTGATGTTGCCATATGATCTCCATTTGAAGTTCGACATCATTCGGCACAAAGATGTGATCTTCTTCATCGTACAGTAATCCATCCATCTTTTCATAGATACCCTTCTTTTGCAGTGCTTGCACTTCCGTTTTGGATAGTTTGCAGGTGGCAAGGAACATGCATTGCTTGAGGGCGTCACCTGAGGGATGGATAAAGGTTGTTCTGATCTGTTCCTGAGGAATGACTAAGATGTCTTTGTTATCATCCTCGATTCCAATCATATGATTTTCTCGGCGTGAGAGAGCATCTGCTTTGGTCATAGATTTCCCAGGTTTATGAACCCAGGTTTTATTGAAGCAGGAAAGATAGAGGGCCCATCAGGCTTGCCAATGATTAAGATCTTGATGAGTCATGAACCATTGGAGGTTGGCATGATTATTCCAGATTTCGAAGGGATGTCAGGTGCCTTCCAAATAGTGATGCCATTGCTCCAGCACTTGGATCACCAATAGCATCTTCTTATCCGCAACAGGGTAATTTCATTCCTGAGGAGACATGGCGTGGCTGGAGAAGGCGACAGGGTGCCATTTGTCATCCTTCAGACATGAAAGGAAAGCGCCAGTGGCAAAATTGGAAGCATTGATTTCAAGACGGAATTGAGAGTTGAGATCTGGAAAGGCGAGGATAGGAGCAGTGGTAAAGTGTTCTTTGAGAGTGTCAAAGGCCATTTGACACTTCTGATCCCAAACGAACAGCTGATCTTTTTTGGTAAGGTCATGGAGTGGACAAGCAACTTGGGCATAATTTTGGATAAAGCAGCAATAGAAGTTGGCTAAACCAAGGAAGCTTCATACGCCCTTTACTGTTTTGGGAATTGGCCAATCAAGAATGGCCTTGACCTTTTCTTCGTCCATGTGGATACCATCTTTTCCTATGATCTTTCCGAGGAATTCGACTTCCGTAACACAGAAGGAACATTTCTCTGGTTTGACAAACAAGTCATTCTCTTCAAGGTGGCATAGGACTTCCATCACGATTCGATCATGTTCGGCTTGGTCGTCCATTTTGGTAAAGATCATGAGGTCATTGATATATACAACCACTGCCTCACCCATATCAGCAAAGATTTCATTCATCATGGCTTGGAACATGGCAGGGGAGTTACAGAGACTGAAGAACATGACTTTGGGTTCAAAGGCGCCTTGGAAGCAAATGAAGGTGGCTTTCCATTCATTGCCCTCTTTGATATGGACATTGTTGTATCCCCACCAAAGATCCATCTTGGTGAAGAGTTTTGCACCCTTGAGTTTATTGACAAGCTGACTAATCAGGGGGAGGGGATAGTTGTTCTTTACAGTATACTTGTTTAGGTAATGATAGTCTTGCACCATCTGTTTTCGTCTATCCTTCTTCGGCACAAAGAAAATGGGTAACATCTGTTTGGATTTAGAGGGAACAATGTACCCCTTGCGGAGTTGTTCATTGATGAAGCTTGAGACTTCTTCTTGTTTGTTGTCAGAAAGGGGAATGAGACATCCCTTTTTAGGTTTGAAGGTGTTTTTCAACATCAGGAAAAATACCTTATGCCATAGTATGCTCTTTGTTGATATTTGACACTATTTTATGTCCTTTGAATCCTTAATGCACAATTTTCTGGAATGGTAGAAAGGGAAAAGTCCCTTAAAAAAG
>JBBPJZ010000532.1:0-18099 GCA_038089015.1 Chalciporus aff. trinitensis | reverse complement strand
GCATTGACACTCAGTTTAAATCTCGCGAGTCGCCAGGGCCAGTAAATTATGATGCCGTGATCTCAACCCATTCCATACTCCCGGTCAAGAGAGCGAAAAGCAAGACAAATCGATAGGCTTTCGTACTTGAGTATAACAAAACTAGTTTTTTCGTATGTTTATAAATAACTGTACGAACGAGCGTAGATCAACCCACGTCAGAGTGAGTGTGTATAGGGTGAAGCGTCACAGGTGGGGGGTGCTTATGTACGATAAAAGCACAAATGCCACAGGTTTGACATTATAAAAAAACAAACGAGAGTTAACTTGATCCCGAGGGATCAACGAGCGAGGGGAGATTTCCCCGTACGTCCTGTGAATGACGTACACGTGTCCGTGACGATGCGGAGTGCACTTGTCGACCGGGACGTTCGAAGACGCGGTTTCTGAGATGTATCTCGTCCCCATGGATCTGCGGACGTGACGGGGGCAGGGTTTTGCTTTTTCAAAAGACGCCGTGCACGCAGTGTTTGATCGGATTGAGCGGGGAAACAAAGACCATGCTCGGGTGAACGAAGGCTTTTATCGTAGGGATCGATTCCCAGAAAATGCATCGAATTTTGTTCTGAAGCGGGTGAGGACGTAAGGAAGGACTCAGATGGCGAGGGAAGGAAGTCCGAGGACTTGAGGACACGAGTGAGCAATGCAATTTTTTCGAGAATGGCATATACAAGAGGAACACACCTTTTCATCGGGTAGCGTTATCTTGGCAACGAAAGGTCGACTGGATTCCAAGTTTCCAGGATAGTCAAGTTTGATAGGTTTGACAACCCGTGCGGGGAAAGCAGGTAGAGCAGGCTTGTTATCGAATTTGAACGAACGCGCATACGACCGCCTATTCGTTTTTGAGCGAACAGATGGCGTACTGCCTTCCTCGTCGACAGTCGTCGCCCAGCATAGTTCAGTGAAACACTCGATAGGAGAGTTAAGAAGCTGCTCGTCCAGGGCGTCCAACCAGTCAAACTCAAAATCGCTAAACGCGCTATCCTCCGCAATGAAATCGAGGCCAAGACTTGCCAGCGCCCTCCATCCCGCGGAGACATCTTCACACGACTGCGTGTGACGCTCATAGAGAGGATAAGCCTCGCAGTCTGTAAAGGTCTGCTGCGTAGGCGGGGCACTTGAGGGCCAATAGGACAATCCCTGCGGAGACAAATAGCTTGTAGCCATGGAGTAAGTACGAGGTCTCGCGGTGAGCTCGCCCTCTTCATGGAAAGCAGCACTTATCTTTGGATTCATGAGCCGAACGTTACCCAGCGTCGTCAATAAATGAACTCACCGGCGAATCGACAGTAAACTCGTCTTCGCTGATGTGTGCTGATTTAGGGAAGGAAAAACGCTTGCAGGCATAACTCGTCCCGCTAGGCGTGTACAAATCGAGTTTGAAACTTGTCTTGTCGAAGTCCATGAGCTGGAAACCCGGGGTTAAAAGGAGGGACATGCTTTAACGAAAGCAAGGAGCGGACAATTAATAAAAAAGCCTGTGGAAAGGGGAGTCGACGGAGGGGGTGTTGACCGGCAATCAATACGTGGGTCAGAAACGTGTCCAACGTGCTAGTCTCAGGTGGGATGTGGATCAAACGGGTGTTCTACCATGTCTGAGCTGCTTATGAATAACTCGAGGGTCAATTCAGGGTAGAGAAGACCCTTGGAAGCATACCTGGGTCATCCGAGTCGGAAACCTAGGGAGCTTACTCGGTTCCCCGCCGAGCGACGCAACCCGATGCATCGATCGGCTTCGAGGGACGAAAAAAGTTTGGTGCAAGCGGTATTTTGCGTCACTCGTGACTATATGACGAGAACGGACGTAGCAGGCATGTTGCCCGAGAAACTGGCGGAATTACATACGCGAGCTCTGAATTCAAACGTTCAAACGCTCTAGATCGAACGTACGTATCTCGTTGATATGCTACTTGTCGGTGTTGGGTATAACGGATGTCACGGAAAGCCACTTAGGTTCTGTCGGTGGACGAGAAGGCGCCAGGGTGCTGGGAGAAGGTGGGTGCCCTCTGGATTGTCGTGTCAACTGAGCCACTCCACATAGTAAGTGGACTCACTTGAGCGTCTACTTGAGTCCCCCGCCTAGTTACCGATCTTCCGACTTCTAGTCTCAGTCTATTTGTTAGTGAATCGTAATCCTAATGTAAGCTCAATTGAAAGAGCCGGGAATCCCTGGACTGTGATTGTCCCTGGTAACTTTAACTGGGGATCAAATTGTCGGCCCTCGCTGGTGGTCTGAGGTGCAGTGAATGAATTCAATTAGCACAATTTGTCAAAAAGAGATGTATATGTACCGATTGGGATATGTTGGTTGCGTATGAAGGCGGCTTGGATTGGATTGGGGGAGGGCGCACGGGTAATGTATATGCCAGAGAGATGTACAGTCCACGGATGAGCAAGAAGGTGAGGACAGCATCGAGAACAAGGAGAACCCATTGTCACGACAGCGATAATGAAAGGCATAAGTACGGGGAGCGGAGAGTGCGGGGTACGCTGGTGGGGACACACTTCTGTACAAAACACAAGTATGTGTCAAGCAGAAAAACGAACCAGATGAAAACGAAAAAGTATGTGACATAGGAAAGAGACAAAAACGTGAATAAAGTAGAGGGAAGTATGAACGTAATTATAGACGGTCGGGAAAGCCAAATGAATAAAGAAAGAGTCAACCAATAGCCCAAAGTTTCGCGTCTCTTCGAATACCTCATGCTCGGGGTCGTCAACTGCAGAAATGACGGAGAAACTCCACTACACCGTATCAGGGATACGGCTTGATAGAGTTGCAGTTTCGAGATCCGGGCCTAGACGATATTCGGGAGTAACGGAAGTCCGGTGCCTAGCCCTCTTCATTTGGTTAGACGTCTTTACAAGCTTCCGCGGTTTTGAGATTTGAGAAGGCAGAGAGATAAGAGAGAGCGAGTGACGACATAGAGAGGAGATGGGGTATCAAGGAGGAATGCAGATTTCATCCGGGGGAAAGGTTCGACGCGCTTATAGGTTAGTTTGCGCCATTGACGTCTTCGTGGTCGGCCTCGACGCGCATTTCCGGGATTTCGGGTCCGGGACCAGCAACACCATTCTCCTCACCAACGCCATCTACAACATCGACGACATTCTCCTCTCCGCCCTCACCCACCTCACCCGCACCTACACCCGCACCCGCAACGGTGTTTCCGCTTACCGTGCGCCTCGAAGAACCGCCCTGAGGACCTGAGCGTGGTGGGTTAGCACAACGGTCTTTGCCATGGGCGATGCGTAGGTTAGCATAGTCCGGCTTGTTCTTGACACCATCAATCGCTTTGATGGCGTTCGAGATGTTGGTGAAGTTGACGAAGGCACAGTTCCTGACAAGTAAGGTGATCAGTTAGTTCGGCAGAATGAAAGAGTACAGCTACGCACTTCTCCTTCAAGAAGTTGACAAGCTCGATGTCACCAAACTCGCCAAAGTCTCTCTTCAGCTTGTCCTCGCTGAACAGCTCAAAGTCTTCAATGTTACCGACATACACGTTCCGCGTGGCGCCGGAATGCACGGCCAACGCCAGCGAAGGTGGAAGGGGACCCGAGTTCTTTCCCCAGCCGACCTTGAGTCGACGGTTGTTCAAGGTCAGGCCCTGGTAAGAGGATACCTGGAAGAACGTGAAAGCAGCTGCTGGGTCGACAAAAGTTACGAACTGCATATATGCGTCGAGGTATCATCAGAACAACGTGGCCTTGCAACGGAAGGAAAATACCCACAGCAATGTGTTTGTCCTGCATGTATCGTACGCTCTGCAACACACCTCCCCTAATCGCGTTACACAAATCCTCGGTGGTAGTCTCTGGGTGGATGTTGCCCAAGTAGACAGTTCGGTTCAAACTCTGCATTCCAACGCCTGCAACTGGGCTCATCCCCATGCCGTCTGGCGAGAATGGGAACGGGGAGAAGGGTGCACCGAATGGGGTACCAGCGCCGAAGGGAGACGCAGAATTTGGCGAAAGAGCGGATTGCGCAACGAGCGACTGCGCAGCGGCAGCCTGGGCAGCTTGAGCAGCTGCTTGCTGTGATTTAGGAATGTATGCGCATCGATCCTTTCCATAGTTGACACGTTTGCCTGCCCAGGCTGGTTCAGTAGGTAGCGTGTTGACGACCTAGAGAAAATACGAAACCAATATCAACATCGAACGGAGTCGCGCATACACACATCACATACCTTTGTAGCAACCGAGATGCTTAAAAAGTGGACGAACCCAATGTTCTTGTCCCTCACAATCTTCACTTGATCAATCAATCCGAATCGGCTCAACTCGTCCCTCAACATCTCCTCCGTCATTCCTTCGTCAAGTCCACCTAGGTAGACGTTTCGACTGGCGTTACTCTGCTGAATAGCAAGTTGCACTTGAGCAGGAACGGGGGAAGGTTTCCCCCATCCGATCTTGAGTTCTTGGCCGTGTAGAGATAGCTTCTTGATCGTCGCGTCGGCATGGAAAGAGGCAGCAGTTTGGCCGTCAAGGAAGGAAAGGAAAACGCATGACTTTTCCGGAAGGACTCGGACAGATTCCAGAGGTCCGAAGTGTACAAGGTTAAGGAGTTCGTCGACAGAAGCCGTTGCTGGAAGATTGCCGATATATACGGTGCGCGCAATCCCGTTGGGAGCGCCGGCGATGACAGCCGAGAGAGCAGGAGAGTAAGCTCCGGGTGTGGGGGGAATATTGACGTTCAACGAGGGAAGACGAGGTTGCTGAGAGAAGTTCTATAGGCAGAAGCGATGGGATTACCTTAGCCTCATACAGCGCCACAGGTATCAAAGAACGCACCTGTCCAAAGTTCCCTGACTGGCTCGAATATGGGAATCCCCCCAACATCCCCACGCTTGGGAGGCCCATACCGAGCATCCCGTATCCAAACGCGCCGGCACTGGCATAAGGGCTAGCTCCATTTGCTGAAGGCTGCTGTCCTGCCTGCTGCTGCTGTCCAAATCCAGCTCCAGTGTGGGGGCTCATCTGTGCGCTCATTTGCATGGCTTGTCCATTCACAGCCGTGTTGATAGTGAGCGATGGTGTAGAATACAATGCGTTGGGTGTGAATGCAGGCGAAGAGCTAGGTTGGAATGATTGGGAGATGGAAGCTTGAGGGCCGTAGCCATAGTTTGCGAATGCGTCGCGCGTGGAGGCGTTCGAATTGGCGGGCGTGGTAAGGCCGTTAGATTGGGTTGTGCCGTTGAAGGAAGTGGGAGACCAGCGAGCTTTTTTGGCATCAGGGCCACCGACGGAATCCATAGACCTCTGAAAAAGTGTGAATACCATCTCGTTGGCAATACCAGGCACAGTGGAACGGACCTTCATCATGTCGAGGTCAAAACCGTAAGAAGGATAGTGGGTTGCGAAGGCTGTGTGGGAGTCGTCCATTGTGTGTGTTTGCCGAGTAAAGAGGGATCCGATTGCGAGAGGGGGAAATGGAGAGAGAATTGGCAACGGCGGAAAGTCGTTGATAGAAGGTTCAACGAATGATAATGAAAAGAGAACAAGTAAAGTTAGAAGAGAATGAACTCAAAAATTAGAGGGATAGGTAGGGAGCGTGTGGGTTGTGAGGGCAAGTTGATATGCGACGAGAAGGTAAAAGAAGTGTAAAAAGCGCAATTTTCAGCAAACTTTTTAAGCACTTCTCAACTTGAGACAAACGAGTGTGGGTGTTCTGCTGGAAATGGGGGAGGGAAGAAGAAAAAACACGCACAAAAAGCAGATATAGAGGGGACTACGGAGAAGACTGTGCGGTGTTATAGATAGAGGTAAAACTTTGGTAAACGTTTAAGGACAAGACCAAGATTGACGAGATCAGAGCCCACGCCCTGGAGAAAAATAAGACGAGTCAGCACATGGCGAAAAAGCAACGTTTCGGGTGCGAGCCGAGCGAGATTCTACGTCGAGAAGACGAACGGTCATCGCGGGGCTCGTCCTGGATGACTTACGTGGAACAACGGGGACAATGGCGACGACGAGGAGGACGACGGCGAAGACGACACTCGTCGAGCACAAAAACTCGTCAAGCTGGAGAAGTGAGAATGCGAAAAAGACGAACCGAAAATTCACCAATTTGACAGATAACTCGCGCCGGGTAATTTATCATTTACTTCCATCACCGGCACAATTCCGCTCACCCCACGCACGGACCCTGGATTACCATTATCGGGTCGTTATACCAGCATCTACCAAGAACTATATACATAGTAACATAGCTAATCGTTCATCCTCACCGCACTCCATAGCCTCTGTTCGTACTCGGAAGACACCTCAAGATCCAGCGAGTCCATCTCTTCATCCTCTTCGAGTTCGGCCTCCAGTGCATCCTCGTCTGTTTCGTTGGCCAGCAAATCATCCTCGAGATCTGCACTCGACCCTCTTCGAGTTCTCGTCGCCTCCTGTTCATATGTCGGTGATAGGTACTTTAGAGCACCGATCCTCAACACAGACGGTGGTCGAACGTGTGGTGTGTACATCTCCCTATGGAAGGATAGCACGTGAGGCGCTTCGGCAACACCATCTGGCGTCCCAGCATTGGTATCAGTGAACATGTTTTCGGGGGTGGACTGGTCCGTAGAACCTGTTTCATTGGAGAGACCATAGAAAGCGAGCGCCGACTTGAAATATTGCTTATGGCTGTGATAGCGTGAACCGACGGATCTAACAGCATGCTCAATGGAAGACATGGTGATCTAATTTTATGAAGGTTACGCAACGTGAACGCTTGTGGGCGAGATTGAACACGCACCTGATCACCATATCTCCACGCTCGGCTCCGGTCCTTCAACTTCTTCTCTCCCTCCTTCCACACGACAGCGCGGTGCAATATGTCGGTTACAAATGATACTAATGCAGCTTGCAAGTGTTGGATAAGTCGAGCATCGATGGACTCCGCCCCTGTGGATTCGTCAACTCCTTCCTCGCTTTTCTTGCGCTGCTCAAGGGAGGTAAACAACCTAAATGTAGCGAGCGTAAGCCATGATCAGACCAAGGCACCAGAAATCAGCCACCTACCCCATCAATCTCCCCAGCGCGCCCAAATTCAGCAAGTCCATCCCCTGATCATGAAGGTATGCCGAATCGATGCCAAAGCCAGCAAACTGTGCCTTGAGCTTATATGGAAGGGTCAATCCCCCTTTGCTGTGCGTGGCCTCGTTCTTCTCGACGTCCGTTTCTTCATCAGAAGGCACCTCGGAACACGGCGCAGATGCGGAGACCGCCGGCGTTTCCCCTCGTTCTGATTTGGCCTTCCTACCAGGTTTGAGTTTCTCTATGCGAGTGTCTAGGACACCCTCGGATACCGCGCTGTTGTCGCGGAGCAATGCCCTTTTGCGGCGCATGTAAAGTCGTTTCTGGAAACGGCGACGCCCGCGAGGAGACAACAGAGAGGGGTCGGGCTCAACATTCTTGGGTGGTTCTGGGTTAGAGATGATCGTACTCGGAGGAAAGATAAATGGAGGGGCCACAGTGGTTTGAGGGACGGTCAATGATGACGTCTGGAATACAGAGTCAGCAAGCCTAGATGGACCAGCCACGGGGCCAACATCAGGATCAGGATGTGTCCCTGTGCTCGGCACTATTGAAATAGAGTTAAAGCTACGTATCGGCGGATCCAGTCAAAGGGCGTACCTCCAGACAGAGCTAGCAGAGCGGGATCGATCATTGAATTGGATAGGTCTTCTGGTCGTGAGTGGGTATTGTTCGCTTCCTGCTGCACCGCTCTTCCATCCATGGCCGTGACAGACCCCTCTCGACTTCGACACCCGTCCTTCATCGTTTCGTCGCCGTCTCTCAGAATACTTTCCAGGACCAAAAGCTGCGATGCGTCCAGACGACCCATTAACGCGTCCCGTTTTCGTTCGATTCTACGACGTTTGCGAGCGGGCAAAGTGGACGGTTCGTGCAACTGTTGATGTATGGTAGATGAGGGCGGCTCGTCAGGTATCGGCGGAGGAGTTGAAGGGCCAGCGATTGGAGAGGGCGAGCGGGAATCTTCTTTTAGTGTCGTTTTAGCACGACTTCTGCCCCGAGAGCGTCCCTTCTCAGAAATACGCGGTCGCCCGCGTTTACGTTTCGGGGGTTCTCCTATGTTTTCGTCGTCACCTTCAGCCTGAATTGCGCCCTCGTCTTGGTCCATATCGTTGACCGAGATCATGGCCAATGCTTGGCTTTCCTGATGGATGACCCAAGAAGCCATGACTTCTTCTGCATCGACCCATTCTTGACTGACTTCATGCGCCGGTTCGCATGTGTATCGGTCCTCGTCGTCGCCTTTGGCAGAGTCAGACTCCGAACCCGAGGTAGAACTTGCTTGAGAGCGTGATCCCGATGAAGCCATCTCCACATCGCCAGCTCTGCTTCCGCCATTGCTCTCCACATCCGCATCCACGTCTATACCATCCGCATCCTCCTCCATCGCCAACGCCTCCGCGCCCTCTTCCAGAGCCTCCAAATACATCCACACCTCCCACTCGCCCTTCGTTGGAATGCATGCCGCTATTAGATCAGGTCTCCATCGGGAGTACACCGAGAGTGCGCGGAAGAAGGCGTCGTACTCGGTGGGCGTCCAGGGCGAGAGTGTCTGCATCTCGTGACTGGCGAATTCGTTTGATTGCTCGACATCCTCTTCTCCGAGTCCCAGACGCTTGCCGGTTTCTTTGAGGTGTTCGATGAAAGAGGGTAGGTACCCGCCTTCAACATCATATTCAGCGTCCATGAAGTGAAAGAACGAGAGCGTAAAATCAAAAGGCAATCAAGCTCTAGAAACCGGAAAATCGGAATAAAATGAACACCGTTGTTTTGGATTCTTTAGTTCGTAAAGCATTCTTTGAATTTCACGGTGGGTTGTGGGAGAAGTCGAAGTTGATTTGTTGCTCCTCCCGTCGCCTAGATGTGAGGGTAGAAAAAAATTGGGCTCAACCGGGAATTGAACCCGGGTCACGTACATCTTCACCACCTAGTGGCGGGGAACTCCCGAAGCACGTATCATGCTACTAGACCATTGAGCCGTGCTTGATGCGCATGACTTGATTTGTATAGCCCATCACTTGTAAATCCCTCCTGATGCCTTCTAGTCACTAATCCGAGTTATATTAGCTCACTGGCGCTTGCTGCAGCGCTCAAAAGCAACACACAGCCTATCACTTGCACTATTCATTCTAGGTGTCGGTTTGTGTCAACGTCTCTAATACCCACTCTGTATACCGTCTCCACACCGAATTCTGACATGGATAGTAGTGATTCTCCGCGAGAACATACGTCTCCGCAGGATGTATATGCTCGACATCTGGCCTCCCATCGCGGATATCCTCTCTGGATTCCAGAGCCCAATATCGAGCTTCCAGAAGTTTACCAGGAGCATGGACTCCAGATCGGAGATGTCGGCGTAGTTGTCCCCGAAGAGGGTTGCTTTGATGTCCTATTCAACATATGTCTCCCAGCTGATCACCCTCTGCATCGAGCCAATGGTGTACCCGAAAACTTTCAACCCATATCCTTCAAAGAAACCGATGTGGCAACCTATCTCGATGTCGAAGACGCTGGTTGTGTTATCGCAACCTCTTCCGTGACTCAGACGGAATCAACCGAGACTCGGTGCGTCCTTGAACAAGATGAGAACACCCCGTGATGCTGACGGTGTCCTGCAAGATCTGACTACCAATTTAGCCTGTCCTCCAGTGAAGGTGCACTACTCATCCTTCCACAAGGTGCCGACCGTCGAACGCTCCGAAGATATCGGAAATTCGGAGAGTACGCCCGGAAACATGCGGTCGAATGGTACAAGTTCGCTGAAGAAGACCTGGATCGGATCATTGCCCATGACTCCCTTTACTTGATCACCGGATTCTTCAAAGCGCGCTCGTGGTCACTTGCTTCATTCCGAGAGGTCGCCGGTGCTGGCAATTTCCACGCACAGTTCAAGGTGTCCCCGATCGAAGGAAACAACATCGCCGGTGCTTACAATTGGAGTACGGCGCGTGCTTTAGATCGGCGCGTCGGACCCAAGAGATACAATGGGAAAGCTAATCAAGCCGTGTACATTAGTGGGTTTAAGATTGCGGTCAGAGACGAGGCGCTAGGAAGGAGGCGCATCAAAGTCACTACGGATGTTCCTTCTGTTCAATCACAGCATGAAGAGTTCACAAGTATTGTAGAAACACCGGAAGAGGATGGCGACACTGCCTGCCCGCCGTATGCGATCCAAGGCCCCTCAACGAGGCAGCTCCACCGTACACATATCCAATACGTACCACAAGTGTCGAAGGTTTGTCGCACGGTTGCTCTGACGCGTTGTGGACTGATAGGAATGTTACTTTAGCCGTTTCATCCATCCGACCGTATCAATCAGTTTCTGTTAGGCAGGGTAAATATTGGTCAATCTTATGCTACACAAAACGGAGTAACATTTGACTGGTTCCAGGAACATTTTGCACGCGTTGCCATTACGCATGACAGTCAGTGGACTATGTTGCTTGAAAGGGTGGGTTTCTGTCTGTTAATTGCTGCTAGTGTTTTCGGGCTTTCGTCATCGCTTCTTCAGGGACTTCTGAAGTTACAAGACCTTCAGAATTGGAGCTACCTTGAGCAAACACTGTCTGGCAATTATCATGTAGCGTTACATAATGGTTGGTCGATGCATACTTATCCTTCTGTAAGTGCTAATCACGCATTAGGTGCGGTGTTCCTGGAAGCAATAGATCCTGCTGGAAACGGAGATGTTTGGTCTGTTAACGAAAGTTTGGACGAGTACTTCGCTTTTTTTCCTCACATGACGACTGTTTATCTACGATTTCAGGGGAGTCGAACCCGAGGTTACTCCCAAGGTACCTCTGAAAAACATGTGCGCTCGGGCAGTAATATAATGATCATCAGTTGGAACAGATGTCTATGCCTAGTTCTAGCAGCGCGGTGGATCAACGGCTTGTCAAGCGAGAAAAGATAACGACAACCATTTTTACAGGTGGATCCGGGTATGTATGCTTGAGACAGTGTTCTACAATAAACCTAAGTTCAGTTTACTTTAGCGGCGATATCTTGTCTTGGACAAACCAAGATGCCCGTGAAAGCCAGCTTTTCAACTCATGGGGTGTCGTTTACCGTTTTTCGGTTCGAGGACTCCTCAGTCCTATGTTGTCATCGTTGACTGTGCACTTCAGACTGTCGTGAGCCCTGGTGGGCAGAGTACAACGACGCTGTGGCGGCCAGTGCGGGTAAATAAAGAAGATCGCGTTGCAAAACTCGAGTGGGCTTCCAATGGTGGACTTGGACGTGCATTTATCGGGAAGGTACCGTATAAACCTCGAGTGCACTGGCCTCATCTTTTCATACTTTACTCCACAGGCGGTAATCCCAATGGTTGACCTCTGTCGACTCGATCCTCGCTATCCGGTGAGTCGCCATTGCCGTATGGCATCCAGAGCGCTTATTGTGCCGTCAGGGCGCTCGAGCTTTTACTGCACCGGATGGATATCTATACCGATGGCGGCCGAGTTCAAACTCGCCTGATGTCTTGGTACGTTCCTCATGCATCATTTTCATGTCAACTTCCCTGCTGACAGCATCGATAGCTGGAAGATCCTACCGGACACGTTGTAGCATTCTTCCGACCCACACGGCCAACCAGATATCAGATCGGGGATGTATACGCGGAACTGCACTTTCTCCGGAATGCTAGTGCGGGAACGATCGTGAGGTCTCCTCTCTTCCAAAGCATGCAACATATCTTACACGCCTTAGACACACCCGCCTATGATGGACATGGTGACGGTGACGGCTATGTTGTATCGATTTTGCCAGGCCACTGGCCTTTGATTTTGTGCATCCCAATTGTAGGCTATACAACGGCATGTTTGCATTCCCAGTTCTCGGTTGTCTGAGGTTTGGCACTGCTCCGTCATGATGCCACTTAAGGCAACGACACTGTTGACCAACTCAGCTCCATCATGTGTACTAAGTCGAGTTCAGCCGTCACCAGTTCATCGATCACAACGATGGCTCCGACCAGAGCACTTGTTCATTCCCATCGATCACTGGCGTCGTAATCTCTAGATCTCTATCGTACCAGTTGCCGTTGCTTCACGGCAGAAATTCATTGACAATACCCAATCCTAGAGCTCTTTACTTCTTGCTTAGCACAGCCTAATGGAGTGAGTAAAGTGTCTAATTACTCGTCACCTCGCGGTGGCTCGTTCAGTCTTATCAGTCGTGCTAAATTCGGCCTCACTGACACTTTCCGTGAGCAATACTTCTAAATCTAAGGGTGAACAGTCCGAGGTGAACGACTGTGAGTCCCTCTCCTGCAGAGTCTGAGTCTGATAGATGACCGGTGCCAGTGATCAGCGTGTTCCTGTGGTTTATCTCCAGCTCTGTCGATCAAAGTCTGATTCTTATGGTGTACCATGGTAGATTGGTACTAGATATGGGGGGACGGGCATTCATCATATCATATTTATGTAACCGTACTCCCCATCAATCGACGAATCACATTCATACCACCCGGTCACTGGTCAGTGCTTCAGCTAACACTTCAAATGCATTGGAACGATGGCCAGTGGCAATAACGGCGCCGCCGACACGAACATCCTCGGACGGGTTAATGATCACGATTCACCACTCTAGCGCTCGTGTCCGTCACGATGACCGTGACGAAAGCCTTATGATCATGCTACTATTCCGTGATATCACTTTAAGATACATGCATTAGTTTCCTTGGATTTCCCCCTACAGTGTGCTTAAAAATCGATATCCTCCCTGGGAGCAATAGACACGGCTAAAGGGAGTTGTGCACCACGTTCCAGCTCACCTTCCAACATAGGGGCCATGATCAATGAGGGCTCGCGGCGAACCCGTTCAGTCTTATCAGACATGCTAAACTCGAATTTGCCGACGGTCTCCACGAGGAAGGCTTGAATTTCAATCACGCTGCAGCATAATCAATCGGCGACTTCCTTGGGGGAACAGGGTTACTCACGCGAATCGCCACCCCAAACAAGCACGGATGCCTCCAAGGAATGTCATCCTTATCATTTGAAAAAAAAGGTGGGTCAGAGCTGGGTCCGAGATTGCAGAAGAACGCCTCACAAGTTCGAATAAACACCGATGGGGACAGATTTCTTATCACTGGCGACGCCCTCCAGCCAGCGATCAGGGTTGAACTCATGCGCATCCTCACCCCATAACTCGGTATTGCTGTAACATATTCATCAGCTGGTTGCATTGCATACGAAGGTAGAACTCACCGATTATACGCAGCGATAGATGCTACAATCCGAGTTCCTTTGGGAACAACCACCTCATTGATCAATTCCCCAGATTCCGTGGTGATTGGGTGAGAAAGCGGAAGAACGTCGTCCCTACCAGCCATCCGGTGGACGTGAGGTACTACAGGATGATATCTCAACCCTTCCTATGATGATATATAGGTTAGGTGCTGATGTCGTTAAACGAGGTGACATCAAACACAGTACCTTGATCACAGCGGCTGTATATGGCATAGATTCGAAATCTGCCATTGTAAATTGCGAATCGCCGCGTGAGCGGATAGCTGCCTCAGTCTGCCTGATCTCATCGCGCAACCTAGACTGAATATGGGGACGTCGTGCGAGCTCCAACAGGATCCAGCTCAGAGAGTTCGAGGTCGTCTCATGTCCTGCGAACAAGATCGTTCTGTGGGGGGATGAGTAAAGCAGAGCTCGCGGACTGATTAACCTACCGCATCTGAGCTAGCAGCTCTTCCTCGGTCAGCTTGTTCTTTGCGTCACTGTCCATGTTTGCCTTGACTAAAAGAGAAGTGAGCAACGCCGCTGGGTTCCAATTTTAATGCTCACCAAGTAAGCTGAAGATGTCACGACTCCCTTTGCCCGACAGCAAGGACTCGACTTTGTCCTGGACCATTTCCTTCGCTACATGGGTGGCTATTTTTTTCACGTCACGCGCACGCTCGAGGCGAGGATTTGAGCCGTGATCGGTCATCCATTCGAGCATCCACACAGGAAGGTACTTGGATGCCGCCTGTATGAATACCTGCTGGGAAGAAGGGCGACCGAAAATATCGCTCCTGGGAACAGGAAGTCACAGCGCAGTTCAAAGATGACTGTAAAATAGCTGACATCATACTGTTATATTTTCTTGCCAGTGGATGCTCGTCATTTTGAACAGTCCCGAATTGGACATCGAATGCCGCTGGTGAGAAGATGAGCAATATATTCTCATGTGTTGTGGGAAATCTATTCGTGCCTTGACCGATTGCATCTAGGGTAGCCCGTGAAAGCCAGGCTGGGATGTTCAGTACAGCTTTCTGGTCACTACTGTTCTGGATGATTTCGATCCATTTCGAGCTCATCTACGAAAGACAACATGGTTGAATAGGAAGGAGTGTTGCTACGACATAACGTACCAACTCGGCACATTCCTTGAAGACGGTCACGAACGCTTTAGATTCTGGTCCACCAAATCCGGGGAGCAGGACCTTCCTCTGTCGCTTGTGGTCCTCGCCTATTGTTATGTTAATACGATCACAGAAATGGAAGCCGTTGACATACCGTCAGCCCAGACAACCCCTTTTCCATTTATCATACGTGAGATAACGCGGAGATTAGGTTGCTTCGGATAACGGTAAGCGGAAGTGTTGAATATCCATTGAAGAGCCTTTGGGTCGGAAACAAGAAGCTGGTCACCCTAAGGTTGACGTCACAGTAATAGGGTCAGAATTAGGACGAAGTTGGAGGCGAGCACACTTACACCAAAGACCGTCTTGAAGCGAACAATATTACCATAGAGACTCTGCCACTTGAAGTCGGCTTCGCCGACAGGGCGTTGGAACAACTCCAACAGGTTTCCTACGCAGGACTTTCAGCGAGCTGGCGAGCGGCCGCATCTGAGAGTAACTTACCAACGATGAATGAGGGTGATCTCGGTCCGCGAATGTTAGACAGAGAGGGGCGAGTGAACTGGTTGATCAAAACGTAGGCAAGAGCGAGGGCAGCAAGCCCAGTTGCTACAATGGGGGAAGTCATGGTAGGGTTCTACGAGGAGTGAAGAGAGAAAGAGTGGGGGCTTATATGCATGGCTTGAGTTCCGTATGACAATCACGGTATGATGTAGCGGTCCCATGAGTTTGCCGATGGATCGGATGGATCCCGCAAACGAGGGTGTGAAGCCGCCCTAAGAGGTAAATCGTCCGAATTCTGTCGCAGCTAACACGGATGCACGTAAGGTGCAATTAGCAGATGAAAACAGGGTTGTGATAACTGTGTCATGACTGTTTACAAGTGGGGTCAGGAGACCCGAGTTCAAAGATGAGATTGCTGTATTCGTGCAGATTTCTGTTTGGCAAGGCGCTTTTACAGTGGCCGTAAGACCAGAATTCCGGTATTGTATCATGTCCCTCAGGCTTGATGTCTATGAAGAGTATCTGCATATCATCTCGGTTCCGGGAACAGCCCAGAGTGTCGTTGGTTGATGGAATGAAAGGGCCAGAAGTGCACAATCTTGGGAAAAGTGCGCATTGTGCGTCTGGTCACAGGACACCCCGGATGAGAAGTAGAACCACACGCGGAGCGGCACCTATTGTGTCGAGAACGGAGTCGCACTCGCAGACTGGACTAGAATGGCCAGTGGAATGCATCCAAATTCCTTGTTCCCGCGGCTAATGCGACACGTGCAGGACCTTTATGTGATGGATGCCCTCGGTATTTTACCACCGGATCGCGGCGCGGCTAGCTGCCTGGACCTTAGGGATACTTAGAACTTGAGCCTGCAGTATGTAATACTAGATCAATCGAGTCCAAACGACAAAGAAAATACCGTGGGCGCCCTTAGCCTTTGATCTTGGAGGGTATCACCGTTTCGAAACCCAGTGGACAACGGACCTGGACTCGGAGTGGTATCCGATGATTTGCAGGTTGTGACAAGATGGATGGGGACACATCGAGGCCTCGTGGTGAGTTACTACTTGCAGTGCCAGCAATGATGTGCCATGGATGGGTCCGAGTTCTAGAGTAGGTTCTAGTTCGCCTTTCTGGAAAAACATGTTAGTAAGCTTTGTCAGTTGACTACTGACTGGGACCAACCACTACGCGGCAATAGGTTCTCGAGAGACCATCCGACTCGATCGAAGTTCATCCACTTGAAGGCTCACCTTCCCAAACTAGTCTTTACAGTCAATAGATGTCATGGGCTTGAAAGCATCATCGGTAAGCTTAAGCGCCAGGGACGCGAGTTCGTGAGGTTGCAAATGAAAAGGAGTATCGCCAAACGCCCCGACACAGCACAACACCGTGACCTTAGTAGTAGAAGCTCAGCCAGCCAACCTTGCCCCACACCTCATCAAAGTACATCCACTACCCCTACACAAATATCCCTCGACGAAGTAATGTTACATCCAAGTCCCGGTACGACGACCTCGTGCTCAGCAGCAACCCTTCTAAATAAGTCAACACCCGGTTGTCGTAGGAGTAATAGTGCGCTGAACGGTTGTCCAAGACGGGCAATGAGCTGGAACGCGCGGGTATACACGTCCAGTCGAGCTGGAGGGACTAAGTTTGATTGGGGGGAGATCCCTGGTTCAGAATCAATTTCCATCTCCACATCGCTGCCTAGTTCCGTGACAGGGTCTGTATCTGACTCCATCTCCTCTTCCCAGTGCAAACCGCTCTGTGGCCCTCGAATGTCACCTATCCAAGGATGTACGAAGACGAGCCTCCCAGGCTCCGTGACTGGGAGGGAATCCGTTGTCTCGACCTCAACCTCGCCAGCCCCACGCAGGTCTGCAAGGTAAACGTTCCCTCGGTGACGAGTGAGGTTTTTGACAGGGAAGATAATGGACGGAAGACGGAGGCGGCGATTAGCGAAGAGCGGAGGTGGTAGGTGTGTAATCTGATTGTAAATCTCTAGGGCCAGTTCTTCTGGTATGGAGTTTCGTAGATTCGCAACCTGTCTTTCCATTTCGCGGTATGAAGTAGATGACGGAGTGAATGGTGATTGGCCGTAAACGGAGAGGGAGGACGGGAGGCAGCTGTTGAATGGCGACGACTTCCCGTGCCATGCAAGCACGGTCAGGTCGCCAGAACGTGCGACGATCTCCTGCAAAAGATTACCGAGGGCAGCCTCCCTTTCTCCATAGTGGGGTCTAATGTCACTTTTGAAGATTCCAATGAGGGAGTATGCAATGTCCTCTTCGATTTTGGCAGTGCGAGTAGAAGCTAGCCGAAGTTTATCGCGTACCCTGAGGTCGTCCGGATGAAAGGAGATAATGGTCCCGGAAGGGATGTGGATGGCGCTTGACAGTTCTTGCATGATTTCAGGAGATTCCTTGTGGTTGGCACGAATGTCACCGAGGTATGGATTCCATTCAGAGTCGTAGAACTGAATAACTCGGGGGGAGAGCAGTTCCTGGACCGTCCAGGCTCGCCTCATCCACAGGCTACGGGTAAGATCGCCGAGCATTGACGGGGATGCCACGCCTGCGAGGAACACGAACGTTGCCGCGGAATCTTCGTACCATTTATACATCGAGGCGAGAGATTGGTTCAGAATCGAGCTGGTTAGCTTATTGATACAGCAGGTGTCGCTCCAGGCCCAGCGATAGCCATCTTTGTAGACCTTCGAGCAGAACTTCTGTAGCTTGCCGTTGAGGGGTATGTTGCTATCAAGGTCCCACACGGACTCCACGTCATTGACGTTCTGGAATGATGGTTCTTCGCCCTCCCACACATGGGAGAACATCACGTATTCGAAATATTTCTCAATGGTCTGCTTGATCCGCCCGACGTCAACCTCCTTCGTCATGGAGGAGACAAGCTCCTTGAAAACCAGATCGTCCTCAAAGATTCTGGCTCGCTTTGATGCATCGCAGAGACGACCGGTTGTGGTATCGATGAGGACAAGGGGACATCGACGGGAGATCTCGCCAAGCTTCTCCTTGATAACCGTAATCGTCTGTGAAGGTGAAATATAGCACCGACTTAGTTCTTAGGGCAGGTTAACGCATGGTTTTTTGGGTCATAGCAGGGTACATACGAGAAATCTCGGAAATACGAGACTTTTCAATGACAGAGAGCATAT
>JBBPJZ010000531.1:0-18121 GCA_038089015.1 Chalciporus aff. trinitensis | reverse complement strand
ACCCTACTACACGTTTCTTAGGTCTTGCTATAACCATCAAACGGCTCGAGTGACAAGAGTCTAGGTGACCTGTCTGCGGCTCTTCCAGTGTCACCCCACCACTCCAACGTCATCAACCAACTTCCCAACGCCGTTTCAGCCTCTATCGCCTCAGCGAAGGTAAGCTGGGCACGATACGCGCTTATACTCGTTGATCGCGCTTTGCATTCGGATCGCGAGGTACACAGGCTCGTGACATGATTTGAAAATGACAGCTGGTATTGGGTTAAGTTAGTGAAACGCAGACGAAAAGGGAGGATTGACCAACAAGTGTATTGATGCAGCGAGAAGGTACATGTGCGTCCGATGTCCTTTACCGTGCAAACCCTCACTCATCCGATCATTCACCCCCCGGATAGCGTCATCTCCTGGCTTTTTCCCTAAACACCGCCTCCATCGCGCAATTATATGGTCGACGAACGGGTCCTGGTTACCATTATCAACCCCATTATGAGCAATCGTCCACTGACGATACAGCGAGACCGTACAACAACCGGTCCACAAGGTCACCGAAAGACGAGACCACGATGCCACATAATGACAGGGCTGTGATGCATGCAGGGCCTTGAAGCACCCACAACGAAGTCGGGAGCGGGAGGGTCGACGATGATCAATCACGACAATATGGAAGAACTCAAAGGAGGTACACAAGCATGTTGCAAGCGGTAGACACAGTGCAACGTATAGTACACAGAGCGGAATCACAAGCCTATAAACCTACAATGTGAAATGCATGCAGATGGTCGAAGAGACAACTAAACATTAGATACCGACATGAATGAACGGAACCCACGAAGAAAAACTTGCGCCTGAGTCACGGAGATGCTGGACGGCGTAGTGCAATGCTTCTGCAGCCTCAGTGCTATCCGGCACCTTGCCATCCCGGAAGAGATACCCGTATACGTCCTTGGTCACCCTCGGTGCGTCACGGTCCATGATCGCCCACATCGTTGCAATGACACCACCATAGCCGGCGAGAAGCATGCCCGCAGCGAGATGGACAGATTCTTCGGACAGCTCTTCGTCTCCCTGTGCGGTCTGACAGGCGGAAAGAAACGCGAGACCACCCCGTGGACGGCACAAACGAATGATGTCGGAGAGTTTGAGGCGACGAGAGTCTGCGAGACAAAGTCCACTATCGAGCGGGTTATCGGGATCTTGCACGCCATGACATGCAAAATGACCCCAGTCAGAATTGGGTCCCTCCATCTTTTCCAGGACAGCCTCGATCGTTCCGTGAGAGTCCTGAAAGCTCACAAACGGGGAATCAGTGGACAATGCTCTGACATGATCAATCTCCTCCTTCACAGAGGCTAGGTGAGTCAGCCCGTCTGTCAGTGGCTGCGGGACAGCAACGAGGCGAATGCTGGATGGGGTGGTACCGTGAGGAGATGGTGCGAGAGCGCTGAGAGTGGGTGTGTAGGAGGAAATAGCAAAGTCAGAGAGATTGATCCCCGGTTTAGTTGAATTATAAATGCCGGCAGCATGTATGGGTAGGAATGCGAAGGGACCTGTCGGACACCAAAAGATGCGGGACTGCGTTTCACCATCTGATGGCGGGGTCTGAGAATGCGCAAAGCTCTATCAGATGTCAATTTCAGCTTTCATCTGGACGATGTACCGAAAAACCCAGGGCGTCGAGTACAGGCTTTACAACTTTCTCCCACAGGCGCGCCAAAACGAATCGAAAGAGTTCGTCGGGAGTATAGCCCTCAGTTCGCTGTGGTTTAGCTTTGACCGCTCTGTGACTATGTTCGATACCATCTTCTAGTTCCTTTCTGGACAAGAGATTGACAGGAATGTCATCACGGGAGATAATAAGTTGATGCCGCTTGAGTAAGAGACGGAGTAGCTTGTGCATCTCCTCGACCAATGGATAGCTGATATCGGGAAGTGGGACATGAAGAACATCCCCGAGATCTTTCATGACAACGAATGCATCACATCGTTGTTTGCTAGCATTGAGGTACACCACGGGGCCGGAGTGAGCCGAGGCAGCGAGTTGCTGGGCGGTTTTCGGGAGCAAGAACCGGTCGAAGCCTGGCAATGACCGTATTTGAGCGAGGAGTTTTTCTCGAGAGATGGCAAGTTCGTGGTGTCTCTGGGTTTCTTTCTCCAGCGCGAGCGTGGAAGCATTCAAGTCGTTCATCTGCTTGTGGGGAGTGGAATTCTCATGAGAACCAGCTCGCTCGAGCTCTCGAAAGATACTCTGGAATTGGTCAGCAAGGGCTGGATGCTCTGCACGGAGCTCGTCCACTGGCGTGCGAAGCTGGAGGAATTGACTCCAGACAACTGAACGGCCCTGTTCAAGCCACTCGACGGCCATCTTAGGGAAGCCTGCTTCGGCTGCAGCGGCAGCGGCATCTCGTGCTGTATGAGCAGCATCTCGGAGGAGACGGTGACGTTCGGGAAGAGGCAGGCCGAGCCATGCCAGTTCAGGAATGAGGCTGATAGAAGTAGCATATGCGTCAAGTAAAGCCTTGGAGTTGGCTTCTAGATGTGCACACAAAATCCAACGGCGAGCAGCATAAAACTGGCTGGAAGGAGAGCCTGTGGGAGTTCGAGTGGCCACTGAGAAGTGAAAAGTGAAATGACCACAATACTAACTTGAAGTTGATCGGGCTTCAAGACTTGAGCTTGATCCTTAGGGCTTTCATTGCCGGTAGACTGTCAGGTAGAAGTATCGAGGGAAATCTCCAAGAGGTTTAGACTGAGGAGTTCCCCAGTCCCTCTTGGATCTTATATAGCCAAACTATTGTATGTACATGTTTGGTAAATACTAGAAGATTCTATGTACGCGCGTCGTGCGCTCATATCGCTATTGGTTAGAATATGGTAGAAGGTTCCATAGGGTTCCATATGATGTCATAGGCTGTGTACACGTGTTCAACACGTGTAAGGATCGAGAGCGGTCTGGAATGTGACGTCATAGATCACGTGATATAGATAAGATAGTGGTCACGTGATGCGATAAGGTAAGATGATGAGCGAAAAAGTTGTTAAGTCCGAATAGGGGAAATAGGCGATCGTAACAATGGCAATCAGAAGAGCGACAACAAGACGGGGGAATGACCCACATCGTAGCCAAGTAGTCACTGGAGGGAATACAGTAGCGCCTTAGAATTAGGATTCGTTAACGAGGTCCGATACAAATAACATACCTCATCGATAGGATACCTTTGATGGGGCATCCGCCAATTCCGGGACCCTTTATATGACAATTGTGTTGGTTACAACTTACTTGGCTCATTTCTCGTAACTTAGAGTGAGAACGACGTACTCGAAGTAGACTCAGTGACCAGCACCGCCTTTGATTGCGCAGCAACGCTAGGCGTGCTTTTGTGATGCCAGTGGCATGTGCACAGTTTCGTAGGCAGGACAATGGATGATGTTGCAGTGAGCGGGAGATCCCCAAGGCGCAACTCGCAGTACTTTTTTATAACCAAGTTGAAACATCATGCAAATCTGCTGTGCGACATATCGAGGTTGGGATTTGGGTAATTGGCCAGTGGTGAGCGATGAAGTGATTGGGAAGTGGCTGTGTTGAAGTGAACTTTGTCGTCTTTAGCCGTCTCACCGTCTACCGTGACACTAGCTGATGCCAGACTCAAGACGAAGACACAGAACTTGCCGATGCTTAACGTTCAGCAGCCTTATTGGGAGTAGCAGAGAGCGCTTTCCCTTGGCCATGTTGTACCTGAAATAGGAGTCCAAATTGCTCGATACCAGCCGATGATCAGCGTTCAACAACTTTCGGCACTCGAGTTGGGTCATTCTGCACTCATTATTAACATGTGCAGGGTCACGTTCAGCGCGATGGACAAGGTTTGAAACTCTGAAATCGTCTGGATTTACATAAATAAAGCCACTACTCTCAGCACCATCAGCTGATTCCGTTCGCCCTGTTTCACCCCGGCCATCTGAGCCTTGCATCCTTTGTAGATCATCCTCCTCAAACCAGCTTCGAGCTTCATCATGCTGTCTGAATCAGAGGGTGAATCTGATTCCAACTCGGACGTCCAGGAGACCGTCCCCGAGCCCGGGCCAGATGTCAAAGGTCTTGCACTCGCAGAGCACTATTTCGGACCACTCTTATCGCCCGTCCCGGCGACAGAGGCACAATGGACGGCCTACACCCAGCTTCGTCGCTCCACCAACGCAGATAATCAAAACCTATTTTCTCGTCCAAAGCGGTCGATCAGTGATTGTGTCGCTGTCATAGAGGCGGATCTAGTCCTCGACGAAGGTACTCTCCAGAAGTGTGTGTCCATCATTAGCAGATGGGTCGAATGGGACGACGAAGAGGTGAGTCGCAATATTACGCAAACTCCATGAATAAATTCTGATGATTGATCCCTTCCACCTCCATCTTCTACTACTAGCCCCGTGATTCAGATATCGCTGTGCGCATCTTTTCACCAGCTGCTGCAAAGGTCATAGGCGTCCATATCAAGTACTATTGTCGTGCTCGGTACGACTCGATTGACTGGTTCTACTCCATCGGATACAAAATCAGCCACCGCGTTTCCAGCAAGACTCCGTATAAGAATCCTTCTACGAATACTCCCATTGATCAACGCCACACTCGTCATGGAGGGCACCCTATATGCTGGGGATACTATGATGACTCTGATCAGGACAGCCTCAAACATTGGAGACGAATCGAAGAAGCGGGCATGGGTCTTTATGAAGAAGGCGTTCTTGATATCTACGAGACGCTATTCGGACCCATTCAAGCTCCCCCTGACAACGACAGTGATGCGATACTCGAGTACAGGAGGAAGCTCGTCGCGAGCGTACGATTCCTACTTGCCGCGGTGGGAGTACAGTACACGGTCGCTTGCACAGACGAAGAAGAGGATGAAAGACCTCCGGAATACATGTTGGAGGGGTTATCAGACAAGTGGGTCGCTCGCGGGATACGCAAAGCTTGTGGGTTTCAGCTGAGCAGAGACCCGGATGAGGAGAAGCGCGGGTTGGAGGTACGTGCGGAATATGCTGCGGGGGTGGACGACGAGGACGAGGACGAGGACGATGAAGATGAAGATGAGTATGGCGAAGACGAAGACGAGTTCTCTGATGATGGCTACGGCGCGCTCTGAGAATTTCAATGTACCGACTAGTGACCATACACTGTATTCGATTTCTAGTGTGGCGGACGGACATCTGACGTGTACTTACTCATTGACAATGTGGATCTGCTTGCTCGGGATGGAGCCCCAAATGATGCTTTGAAGGTGCGATCCAACAGCCATGGCTCAACAAGGGTCTGAGATTTACAAGCCTACCCTTCCATTGTCATCTGATTACCGATGCATGCGTCCCGTATGCTGTACGGGACGCACCTGTGGGAAGAACAGTCTTCGTACATCAGTCTTCACCCAGACTATTCGGTACTAAAGGGCAAGCCCGCATGTGATTCAAAGTTTCGAGGTCCATCCAAGCGGTGAACATCATATGGTAGGTGCATATGGACTGAAGTCATACAATGTAACTCAACATCACAACATCATGAATATACTAAGGGGAACGTTGTTGGAAACTATCACCCCCACGATCAAGGGCCATGTTTCTCTCCGACCAGTCGGGTCAGGTTCCCTGCAGGACAGTTCATCCTTGCGACGCCGTCGCTCAGGTTCTATCCTTAAACGCAGAATCTTTTCAAATTCGCTTTAGTCCCTTTTGAAACTCGCTCTGTCTCGTTTTGGGATACGGCTTGCTGTCTACCCTCGTTGGGGAACAACTATATTGATGTCGCCAGAGATAGGCACGAACAAGCACTGCGGCATGTTTGTCCCTTCGCGCCGTGGTACAAACCTGTCACCGACATTCAGTCCTGAAACTTCACTCGGCCGTGAGGATTGCACCCGCTCCTTTGCACCACTTCAATATTGAACCAATACACATGCAGCCGAAAACCTACATACAGTTAGATAGACAGCCTTTCACTCCTCATCATACGTCGAGTCATCTCAGTATAAGTACAAACAGATCAGGGACGAATCAGGACTCTGCTGAGCAACCGTCGGTCCCACATTCTCACCAGCCCCTTCTGCCCTCGTATCTTCCTTCCTCATATGAATCCTCCACTCTATCTTTGAACCTCTCTGCCCTCCCAACTTCCCGACCAGCCCACCCCGCAGCTTCTTCCGGGAGGTTTTCGACGTCATACTTGGCCCTGTCGTAGCCGTACTCTGCCCGCCCCACTTCCCTGCCAGCCCACTCGCTGACCTCCTCGGCAAGTCCTTCGCGCCTACGAGGGGCATACTCTTCTCTGACGACTACATCCCTTTCCTCGACGTATTCGTCCCCGTATCCACGCCTCCTGTCCCGAGCGTAATCATCATCCCGGATTACCTCCCTCGTCTCCTCGACGTATTCCTGCCCGTA
The DNA here is from genome assembly GCA_038089015.1 of Chalciporus aff. trinitensis. Classification (NCBI taxonomy): domain Eukaryota; kingdom Fungi; phylum Basidiomycota; class Agaricomycetes; order Boletales; family Boletaceae; genus Chalciporus; species Chalciporus aff. trinitensis. Next base: position 11,692 of record JBBPJZ010000531.1, on the reverse strand, counting down.
TCCTCCCCTCCTGGTCTCCACATATTCTGTCGTGTCCCTTTCTTCGTACTCGTAGTCTCTGCGGTAGGACATCTCGGACTTTCTCTGGGACTAGTTCAAGATGTGAGGCCACAGGGATGCAGAACGTAAATACCGAGTAAGCCGGCAAACTCACCGTTTGCTTGTGATAGCACGAATGAAATGCGGGGAAAGATAGTGATATGAGGGTCAAACTGCGGTGGTTGCGCGATCTTATAAAGGCCCCACCAACAGTGCACACGTTCGTGGCATTTCCTGTGCCTATGATAGCTGAGTTTCAAGTCGGCGGAACTGTGGAGATCCATATATATAGGATCATGGTGACCGACCTGACCTGGGCGTTGCATATCAGGGGTTCATTCGCAGTGATTGGTTCCTGGGCGAGGCAATCGCCCCGAAAACTGACCAGGGACCAATCACGAGTTGGGACGAGAGTGACGGCTGGGCAACTGAAACGAACAGTATGGGTAATACCTTGAAGATGTATGGAGAGTTCCGTGTTCCGGCCTTGATCAAGTGCCGGAGCAAAAAGTATCAGGGGCACTTGGTAACGGTAGTCCCCAAGTGGCATTTATAGCTCAAGGTCAAATTGTCAACCGGCAATCTCTGACCCATGTGGGGCAAGCTGGGGCGAGTGAATGGCTGAACGGAATGGGGCTCAAGAACCAACAGGTGGTGACAATAAATAATGACCGGTCGTAACGAATCCTCTAAGATAAGAACCGCCCGAGAAAATAACTGTTCTTGCTCGGTTGCGGTGGAGGTTGACGGGTTGGGCGGCTCCCTTGAGCTAAACCAACTAGTCAGTACGAAGGTGCTTGACGGGTCTGAATCCATGTACCTTTTCATATCAGCTGAGGACAGTATCGTATGGGGACCGGGTTCGCTGCACCGAAGTTAAGAATTACCTACACGGTTAGGTTAGGTGGCCCGCGGAAGGATGTGGGTCCAAGACAGATAACTTGAAACTTGTGCCCCAATTGAAGTAACGAAGACGAAATTCTTGTTGCGCGGGGCAGATGAAAAAAGTTTCGAAGATGTTTCATCACCAAAAACAGCCAGCACCGCCACCACCTCTCAGGGGTTCAAGCTCAAGCACGGAAACCCACAGACTCACCGAGAGCACTACTTCAGACCACTCTTGTTGGTCGCATCTTTTCTTCAGCTGCAGCAAAGGTTATTGACATCCATATCGAGTACTATTGTCGTGCTCGGTACGACTCGACTGACTGGTATCTACGAGACGCTATTCGGGCCCATCCAAACTCTCCCTGACGACGACGACGAAGCAAAACTTGAGTGCAAGCGGAAGCTTGTCGCAAGCGTGCGGTTGGAGGGCCCGTCAGACACCTGGGTGGCTCGCTGGATCGTAACGCTTGTGAGTTTCAGCTGAGCAGAGACTCGGATGAAGAGAAGCGTGGATTGGAGGAACATGCGGAATTTGCTGCCGGGAGCACGACGAGGATGATGAACGTGATGGTATGGTGAAGACGAAGACAAGTGGAGTTACGTGCCCGGTTGACGTGCCTTCAGTGAACTACGCGCTCGCTATTCAAGCTCCCATCGAACATCCTGTGAGGTCATCTCAGTGGGTGTTGACTATGGCTGTTACGTTGTACCTTCAAAGCTTCTTTTGGAGCTTCATCCACTTCCATCGAGATCGTCCTAGTCATCGACTTCAGAGTTGCAGCCATCATTCTTTCACCCAGACTGTGCGGTACTAAAGGACAAACTCGAATGTCATTCAAAGCTTCGATGTCCATCGAAGCCGTGAACATACGGGGAACATTATCGAAGATCATCGCCCCCACGATCAAGGGCCATGTTTCTCCCTGATTAGTCCGGACAGGTTCCGTGTCGGACAGTTCATCCTCGCGACGGCGTCGCTCGGGCTCTATCATTCATCGCAGAATACCTTGCTTGTTTCAGTTCCTTTCGAAAGACGCTCCAGGCCATCACTCTGGGACATAGCCACAGGTTTGCAGATCAGATTTCCCTCATTGGGAACAATTATGTTAACATCGCCAGAGATATGCGCGGATAGGTACTGCGGGATGTTCGTCATTTCGGGCAGTGGTACAAACCTGTCACCGACATTCAATCTTGAAACTTCACTCAGGCAGGGCAACCTCGTCCGTGAAAATGCGCCCGCTCCTTTGTACGACTTCAATCTAACGAATACGCGCGTAGCCAAAGGTATACATACATATAGTAAGTGGACAATCTTTCTCTCCTCATCATACATCGAGTCATGTCAGTACAAGTACAAACAGATCAGGAACGAATCAGGACTTTGCAGTGTATCGTTGGGCCCACATTCTCACCAGCCACACCTGCCCTCATCCTTTCCTTCCTCATATGCACCCTCCACTTCACCTCGGAACATCTCTGCCCTCCCAACTTCCCGACTAGCCCACCCCGCAGCCCTTTCCGGGAGAGTTTCGGCCTCGTACTTGGCCCTGTCATAGTCCTTCTCTGCCCGCCCCACTTTCTCACCAGCCCACTTGGCAACCTCCTCAGCAAGTCCCCCACGCGCATCACTCCTGTCCCCAGCGCTATCGTCGTTGCATTCTGTCCTTTTCCTTTCGTCGTAGTAGGACATCTCGGACTTTCTCTGGGACTAGTTCAGAATGTGAGACCACAGGGATCCAGGACGTAAATACCAAGTAGGTGGGCAAACTCACCGTTTGCTTGTGATAGCACGGATGGAATGGGGGGGAAAGAGAGTGATGATGGTCAAACTGGGGTGAATGCGCAATCTTCTAACGGCACCATAGCACACACGTTTCTTGTGCCCATGATGGCTGAGTCTCAAGTCGGGAGGACTGTGGAGTTCCATATGTACTTATAGGATGATAGTGACCGAGCTGACCTAGGCATTGTATACTTATCAGGGTTTGATTGGCTCCTTGGTGGGGAAGTTGTCCCAACACCTGACCTGGGCCCAGCTACGATTTGGGACGAGAGTGGCACCTTGGCGACCTAAACGAGCAATATGGGTAATACCTTGAAGATCGTGCGGAGAGTTCTGCGTCCGGTCACGGACAAGTGCTGGGACAAGAAGTATCAGGGGAACTTGGTAACAGTAGTCCCTAAGTGGCATTTATAGCTCAGACTGCTGGTTTGGACCAGTGGTCACCCAACCAGCGGCCACTTCCGAGATGCCCATATTATGAACCGGCAGTCTCTGTCCCACCGTGACGCGGGGCTGAACAGAATGGGGCTCGAGAACCAACAGCCGGGGACAATGGCCGGTCGTTGCGAGTCCTCTAGGACAAGAAACCGCCCGAGGAAATAGTAGTTTTTGCCTTGGTTGCGGTGGAGGCTGAGGGTTCCCTTGAGTTGAACCAACTAGTCAGTAGGAAGATGCTCGGCGGGACTGAATCCATGTACCCTTTCGTATAAACTGAGTGCAGTATCTTATGGGGTTGGGAGTCGTTTGCATGGAACTTGAAGCAAACAACCGTCGTGGCATGATGGGGTTCGCCACACCGAAGTTAGAATTCCCCAAAAGTAACCACGGAAGAGATGGAAGAAGTTTCGTCGAAACACCGCCACCACGCCTCAGGGGTTCAGTGTTGTCATGCGTCGATTCGGAACGTGTCCATCAAACCTTTCTGTTCATAGCGTTCAGTATTCACTAATGGGGTGAAGCAGTGGGCAGTTCCCGTTTACAAATGAATCAGACAGCGGTCAAAAATGATGTTTGCACCAATCAAGCCTTCATCAACCTCAGGACAAAGGTAGGACATTGCACATTGGTCGAAACCCAGTGATGAAATAAAATACAACATAATGTAAGTGTACAGCTGAAAAAAGACACGTTACAACTACTATGTAACTCTCCCCCACCACATCATGCGGATAAATAGTGTACAGGGAACGTCCAACTTTTAACATCTATCGGTATCCCATATAATGTCATGATAACAAAGAAAAGAAGAGGAAGGACTAGCCTCCTCAGTGATGCCTTGACACCACCACCGCCACGACCAAGAGGACGATACAGGCAAAGAATGAAAGAAGGGCCCATAGACAGCGCTTTGCCCATTTGGTCTCCGTTTGTCTCATCTCGGAGAGTATCTGTTCTTTTTCTTCCGCCGTTTTGTCTGGTTGCCAGTCTTCAGACACGCGCATCGGCGCGAACAAGAAGTAGACGCCGACTGCCCAGAAGAAGGGGAAGACTGATTTAAAAAAAATGGCAGCCAGTAAGCATCCCAACCCGCGATGTTACAGCAAAAGAGAGCGTACAGAACCCATATTTGAACATTTGTCGTGCGACCGTCTCCGATTCTGGATCGGGACAGAGACTGTACTGAGGAAGTTTTTCGCCATCCCAGTCAGGTGAATAAGGCGGTGGCGCGCGATGATGCTGCGGTTGTGATGGTAGCTGTTGCGACCGTATCCGATGACCCCGTCCTCCGAAGAAATCGGTCAAATCATCCTCGCGCAGTTGTCTCGGAGACTGGTGAGCAGGGGGAGGCAACGAGACGGGTGTGCTGCAAGATGGTCTGGCATCCAGTGAAGGTGTCGAAGTCGTCTCCGACTCTCGGGAGATATGAACGCGTAGTTGAAGGTCCTCAGCGGGTATGTGTGCAGTCACTGCACCGTTCTTTGGTGCCCAGATTTTGGTGAAAGGACTCATAGCAGCGAGCGATAGTGGTGAGACAGTGAGCGTAAGGAGAGGTGACCCGCGAGTAAACTGTAGCCACTCTTTGTGAATCGTGCATCATAAATACGCTTCATTTTGCGGCAAGCGTGGAATACGGATGATGCAGCTACGTCCGAGTTGGTCGAAACAAAAGAGAGACACGTCAAATCAGGAAATTGACATCACATCAGCCTTGTGGAAGTAATCACTCCAAAAGGAAACTCACCTCCGGTACTTGCCTCATATGGCAATTTCGGCTCTGAGAACGGACCTGTCCTGGCCGTGAGCCCTGGACAAAGACAATAAGAAAAACCCCGAAACGTTCCCGCTAACTATAATGTGCGAAACAAAAGGTAAAGTTACAGAATGCTGGCTATTGTGATTATTGTCTCGGGACATGTGAACCCCAAGGTTCGGCAGCAGGGAAGCTGAGTTATGTCGAGGGTGCTCCTACGCTCTTCCGAAAAGCCGAGCTCAGGATCATCGCCATCTCCTTCCGCGACTCCCATAATGGCAGAATAATGCAGAACGTTCCGCTCGCAAATGCCCAGATGCTGTGACAAAGGGATCAGCGGGGATGAAGGAACGTGGAGAAGAAACGGAACGTACATTGAACACGCGGTCCAGAACGTGAAAAACTTCCGACTAAACAGATAGTGCGAGAAAAACATCGGCAACGGGACTAACAGAACGTTATATCATATCGAGAACCGTTCCATGATGAAAAAACTTACTAAGGAGAACCACTATGAACGTGAAAACGGACGAGTAGATGAACGCCTTTTTGAAGACACGTTTCAGGGCAGCGATCCGTTCCTCTTCGCTTTTGTAAACCTCAACCACTTCTTGCGACGATTCCTTCTCCTTTGACTGCTTTTCCACGTCAGGAGAGGTATTTTCTCCCTTGGTGTCACTTTCGGAATCATCAAGATCACTTTCATCGTCGGGCAACGTCGAAATTGCGCGCGTTCCAGCAAAATCATAGTTTGCAGGGCCTGTTTTCCGTGACGGATCAGGAAAATAAACTTCAAGGGTTGTGGCTCAAACCTACTCATCAGCGATACGGATACGGTAAGTATCCCTGAGAATGACAGTCCAGTCAGTCCGCTGCAAACGGCCGAATAAGGGTCAGCAAGGTTAGGAATATTAATCTGGCCTATTGCGACCACGATCAGCAGGGTCAAACATGGAGGTGGCGGAAAACGTACCATAGATCTTCCAGCAACCGAGCATCCATGCGAGCATGCCTAGAACGGCACCACCAATTGCACCGCAGAATACACCCGCACGCGTTAGTTTCGACCACGAGACCGTAAGTGCGATCGGAATGACGGCCGGGCTCAGAATGACACCCCTAGCATGGTTTAGCAGAGGTTACCCCTTGTGAAGGAATCACCTTACTGGACGTAGAAGAGCTGAGGGATAATCATGTTAGCGTTAGAACCTTGAATTATGGATGCGAATCTTACCCATCCTAGATTAATGTTTCCGGCGTTAAGCTAGAGCTTTCGTCAGCATCCGATATTCATTCCGGGACTAGAACCACTTACAATGGAAGCCCAACAGCCCATCCAGACGGCCCAAAAGCAAATGAAGTAATGAGATACTCTGACGATCTCTTTACCTGTTGCATTGGGTCGGAAATATGTCCGATAGATGCTAGTAGTTGTCAGATCCGGGGGAAAGAAGGAGAAGGATATCCATACTCGTATGAACTGTGAGGGTAAAGAACCCAGTGAGCGGACGGAAAACATCAAATAGGTAAGTTGTGCTCACAAGAGACTTGATACGCCGATCAGTTCGCTACTCGCAGCGGACGTACACGCCATACTTCAAGCAAGGGTGAGTGGACCAAACTCCCAGGAAGGATCACCCGCTTACAAGACAACAAGCAAAACAGCAATAGCGCCTCCTTTTCCCATAAGAACTGCCGCTGCCGCTGGTGCAGCAAGCCCCTGGCTAACCTGGATCGGCGACAGCGGGAACGGATAAGTCGGGAAATTAGGCTGGCATGCAGTGTGAGTGTTGGAAAACTGGCGAGATAGAGATATTAGACCTTACGTTGTTTAAAAGTGCTCTTGCGCTTAGCCCGAGACAAGAGGCGAAAGCCCAAGGCACCGCAAACCAAGAGAGGCCACCAAGCATCTGGATGACGAGTACGTTCAATATTGGCGAGGTAGTCTGATTGATTCCACACTTACATAGGCCTTCGTCGTGGATTCAGGGTGACTGGCGATTGCCTAAGAAATGTTGTTACTTTGTATTCAGTCGCGTATATCTTACTTGCTTACTCTTTGCCAGTAACCTAGGCGAGGGTCACGGTTATGAACGTCGGAGCAGGGAGAAACGAGCAAGGCTCACCTTGATCACAAAAAACCCCAGCAAATCCAGAGAGAATAGTCGCCGCACCGAACACAAGGCCTTGGTTCGACTTCATGGTGAGGTAACTACCATCCTGATTGCCCGGGACGGGCGAATCAATCCCCGCCTGCACCAGCAGGTCGTATAACGCCGAGACGCTCCCCACGGCGGGGGAAGTTCCGCTGGAATGAATGGCTCAGCATGATGCGAATGAGGAGGGGAGAATGGTACTGACTATGCCCTGAAGATGAATATGTAGATGATGATGAAAAGGATAATGGTGTGGCTCCAGTCGCAGATGAACGTCGCGCGTAAACCTCCAAAAATAACGTATACCGCAATTCCGATAGGGAGTAAAAAGCAAGCAGCATAGACGTTCATCCCTGTGAGTGCATTGACCGTGGCGGCTCCTCCGACTAAACAGCACGAACGTGATCAGTCATGATACTGATGGCAAGTAGAGAATACGAACGTAGCAGACCACCACAAACGATCAAGATGCAGAGGAAACCGTAGAACGTGAAGAGGATATGCCCGGCCGTTCCAAATCGCACTTTCGCTATCTCCAGGAAGGTATGGGCACCGTTTGCGTTCTGTTTCACTTTGGATGCGACCATGCCGAACATGCAGACTTGGATTGTCCCTCCAGCACCGTACCACCATGGCCCACTAACACCTGCGGCATGGTAAACACACAGATACCAAAAAATCAACCAAACAGACCAAAGGTATATGCTGCAGTACTGGACTGAAGCAGAGTGGCACTCCACGTCCAGGCACTCACTCTGATAAAGTGATCAGAAGCGGGTTCCTTTGATCCCAAACAGAAATACTGACATTCCACAGCAGACTAGACCGGGCTAAATAATGGAAAAGAGTCAGTGACGCAAGGTTTTCAGCCCAATGAACAACCACACAAGTACCTTTATACTCCTAGAAGCACTCTGCAAGGGGTTAGTGACGCCGATGAGTGATAAGACGGTCATCAGACTTACAGTGAACTCCTCCGATGACGCAGGAGAGAATTTGAAGAATTTGCGTTGGAGTGTCGTCAACATCAACATGATGAAAGCGAAGAAGAACCCCACTCCTACATACTCGCAGTCAGCTCACGAACACTCAAAACTAAATCAAAAAATGCACCAACAACCACGCCATATCCGACGCTTTGGTCTGGGGGAAGAACTGAGTTGACAAACGACTCAAGTCAAGCATGACGGAGCACTTACTGAGAAGGGGCTTGAACTCGGAGTACTGTTGAGCGCTAGACATGGTGGCAGGCGATAGAAATGCACCGCGACAGGGAGAACCGACAAGAGGTCACCTGCATATCTCTGGAATATAAATACAGACACATCCCGAGGGGTAAGAAGCCGGGTGCAGAGAGCGTCGATAAGAAAGAGACGCACCCTTCGCGAGACGGAGAAGCCGATATAGTTGATGCATTATTGGAGAGCCACGAGACGAAAATGGTTCCGGCCCGAACTCCACCCACGTTTTCCAGGTATCCGTCAAGCTTATCAGTGGACATTCCGTGGTCCCAAGAGCCCTTGACCAGACAACCCAGCCATTGATCGTCTTTCTGCGAAACAAACATGATGAGTATTCGCGAAATACAAGATAACAGAACCACTGAAACAACCAAAGCACCCCACCAAGAATATTGAAGTTAATCGGTAACACAAACCTTGGGGCAGCTTGGGGTAGCACGGGACATCGCGAGGCCGTGACACGCGGGGTCGGCTGAGTGTCATTCGACGGAATTGGCTTCTTCCAGGTACCCGCTTCCAGAAATATCCCAAGGCCATCAATCATAATAAATTTCATGATATATCGTGCAGTACTCCGACACTGGTGATTGGCTTAATGATTGTAGAGAAGGCACTCACACCACATACTAACTCTCGAGCGGCTACTTTCTGAGTCGCTGAGAGAGAAATATAAACCATGATACCATTCAAATGACATGGTCCAATTCATCGATTCGGCCTACCCGGCCAAATGTGTCAAAGGGTTGCAGAGGAGGCGGCAGATAGCGGGGTAGATGACGGATCAGAGCTGTCCTTCTACTGCTTTGCTAGCCGAGCTCTAGAAATGATATTGAAGTATTGAACCCGAGCAAGTATGACAAGCTCGAGTCACGACGTACCTGTTTCTCGCAGCGAGAACCCTCATCGTCCTCTCTCTTTCTGTATCTGTCATGTTTTCCCAGTTGGCTATTTTCGAGAGCGTCTAAGAACACGGTAAGAGACTTTGGACCAGTCCGAGGCAGTGACAGTGCCTGAAGAGCTCACTCCATCGCTGTTCACGACCATTGGCCCAAGGCTATCGAACTTGACTGGTGCCTTTGCGCCAACTTGAACCTGGACATCCGTTGCAGCTGTGTCGTTTCTCAATTCGGATGCAGGGAGTGATAGGATGCTCGGGGTGCATGAGTTGTTCGACGTTGGCATACTACGCCAGCTGACTTGAGTCACTTAACCTGGTGGTAAACTTCCAAGGTGCCCTTTGAGCTTTAAGCTTGGAGTATGACCTTTGCGGTTAATGCTGAAACACGTTCGAGGACTCGGAGTCAACTTGGCAAAACTTGTCTGCAAAAGGTTACAATTTGCAAGTCATACAAACCATGCTTCCAATCCATTCACATCTAGCATTTCCGGTATTTCCAAGGACAGTGAAGACGTGGGTTTCAGAGTCATCGCAAAGGCAAGCGCAAACGTGCAAATTGACCATCGCCGCTGTGACGAGGCACCAGAAAAATTGGACTTTAGCCACCGTAGTCCATCACAATCTGGACTAGGCTCTACTGCAACTCTGGTCTGCATCTTAATCCTGCCTGGACCACCATACAGCCATCAATGCTATAAGAGCTGGTTACTTTTGGTGCATCATGCTAGCCTCACGTTCAAGGTTTTGCCGCCGCCGTGGTTGTTCGCATTCAGATGCCCTTGAAGCCAACGTTGTCGACACCTTCTCGGCCTCTTAGCGAGGCAGCATCACACCTTGTCCATCGCATCTCAGAACTCGTCCACCGCCTTCGCAGCCTCGAGGACGAAGAGACTCGACTCGACGCGCAGACACGCCAACTCAACGAGCGGCTTCAGAAGGCGGAGAACAAGGCGCCCCCGTCGCCCATCAAGTGTAGCATCCCAGTGGTTCAGCGGGGCATCCCGGCTACAGAGCGTGAGGGGGGGAGTGAAAGCCAATCCACCCCACCTCACATCGATCCAAGTACGTATCTCCCTCTAACTCTCGGTTGTCATCTAACGTATTTCATAGAGAACATAGAGACGCCTATCAAAACCTTTCTGTTGATGGAGTCGTTCGCATTGGCTATGTCAGTCAAGAGCAAGCGCAAGGGAAGATTATTCTTGGCGGGGGAGAGCACCGAGCTTGGGGAGAGAAGCGAACGATAGAGACCCTGCGGAACTTCCCATAGATGTCTGGCATGTCAGGTGGCTTAGGAAGGTAGACTGCGTTCGTTTCACTGTCTATTTGCGGGTTGCATACTCCCTCATGTCTGTATACTTCAGGCTCCACTGTCCGGCAACAGGTTGCCCCCTTTTCGCGGCCTGAACACCTGCATCTTTAGGTGCCATTTGCCCTAATTGCACGAGAACCGGTTCACGGAAGCGCGACCATCCCCTGGGTCGAGATTGTGGAGTGATGGAACCCCGCTGACGGAGAGGCCGATGCTGTCTCTCATCGCAGGGAAATTCCGGATAATCTTCCTCGGTTTCCCATTTCAAGACTCGTCAGTATATTATGTCGTTTTAAATTCGACAAGACGACTGATAGAGATGCCAGGATAAGCCCATACGTGTTGTCATTCATCGGCGGAAGACTCCTTGCGCCATCTTTCTCATAGTTTCTTATTGATATGCTTTTCACCAGAGTATCCTATTCAGTTCGGTAACGGGTGAGTTGATTGACATACGTACGCCTACCAGTGTCTCGTAACTTCAAGTTTGTATCGACAACAGCTCCGGATCGCGAGGCCAAAAAATGCACTGCTACGCAAATGTGTACAAGTTGAAAGGGGTTGCAGTACATAACATCATCGAATCTACATGGGCGTAATAGAATAAGCTGGTAAAGATCACGGAGCCTCAACACAGGCCGAGAGTGGGCTCTATAACAGGTTCGCCCAGTTGGAATTAGTCTGCATTAGTCGGAACTGGAAGAGATCTACTATCACATTGCATCAGTCGAACATCCGCTATCATTCGAGAGCTATAACATTATACTTCGTCGCGCGTTGTTCGTGCTCCCATCTCCGAGAACCCAAGCCAGATGTGGGAAAGATTTGACACTACTGTACTAGTGACTCCTTCACAGTACTTAGGCTCGGTATTTCAGGAATTTCCATGAACACTAAAGATACGGGTTTCGAGAGCCATCGCAAGGGTGCAAAATTACACCCCTGGTCCCCTGGTGACCTGCGCAAATCTTCTATACGCCAAAGTCCGACGTCGCAACTTGAATCCGGACTAGGTTCCTTCACACCGTGACTGACCTGGGTTCGTATGCTCTGGTGCTTGACCGGAATGGAAAAAACAAAGAATCAATCTAGACTCAACTTTATATCTTACGAATGTTTGGGCAAAATCTCTTGAACCTTCAAGGGTTCCAACTAAGTTTTACGTGACAGGTTCTATTCAG